>JAAGNO010019629.1:50810-65485 GCA_033439905.1 Ceryle rudis | reverse complement strand
TGTTTCACTGTTAATTGACTGGCCTGTCTTCTACTCAACCCATGGCATTTATTCAGAGGCAGTGAAGAAAGGCAGATATTGGTTTAGAGATTCCTGGAGCAAGGAAAGGGACTGGGATTGAATCATCCTCAGTCAGCATTAATATATGAGACAGTTGATCATGTATGTGAACTGTACTGCCTGGAAACCTTTACCAAAGCTTTTCTTCTACCATCTCAATAAAAGAAGGGTCTGTGTTGCAAGCCAAGGAGGTTTGCATTGATTTCTGCTACCTCTTTTCTTGAGTGATCTTTTTAAGAGTAGAATTTCATTCAGAATAGGGATCTGTGCCATTGTGCTGCACAGCCTTACTTTTTAAAAAATGCAGATTCAGCCTGGAAATAGTGTTACGTGGTTTTATTTCTGTACCATTTCATATCTAGTGACAGTACTGTCAGCACTGCTTACAAAATAATGTTGATATCAAATAAAGCACACCAGCATTCAGCTTGGTTTTTTTCCTTTAATGTATCTTTTGATGTTGTTATACATTATTTTTACTGTAAAGTCATACTGGAAATGTAGGCATCTTGGTGGTTTCATTGAAATATGATGTTTATGGGAAAATATAAAAAGCAAACAGTCAACGGGACACAGTTCGTTTTGTATTGTGACTTAACTAAAACAGAAATGCTGTCTCCAAAAATGCCTATGCATTAAAACCCTTGTGCTGTTTGAAGGAATTTACAAATGCAGCAAATCTGAAGTTAAGGACTATATGGGATGGATGCTGCAGAGACTAGTACCTTTGCTGTAGTGCAATTACAAAGATGAGTAAGGGATTTTCACAAACAGAAAACCATCCCCTATTTCTGCAACTGTTAAGCATGTGTCACACTTCAAAAAATGTAATAACTCCAGCATTTAGAAAATTGTGTAAGTGGCTGGTTTATGCTGCAATATAAAATACTTATAAAGCTCTAAATATTAAAAATGTTGTTATTCAAAATACTGTAAAAACTTAATGTTTTCCAAAAGTATCAGATTAAGAACAGTGGAGATTACGCTGCTTCTGGTACACTGAAAATATTCTGCATCATTTTCACCCTTACTGTGTGTCTGATGCTTTGTTCTCGGGATTTGTCTGTTTGGTTGTCATTTCTTTTGTTGGATGTAAATTTATTGGTGTAGGATATTTTTAATTTTTTTTTTTCCTGTTGTATGAGCCTAGTACCATTGGGTTCTGGCCTCCATTGAAGGCCTCTCTGTGAGATGATAGTAGCATATAATAAAAACTTTGCTTTCAGGACAGTTGTGTTTAAAGCTCAGCTGAGAAAGAACAGCTGTGAGGATAGCTCACCCTACATCACTGCAGGTGAGAATGAGAAAGGAACATAGAAAGCAAAATTATTCTAACGCTGGCCAAGTAACTTAAAAGATTAATCACCCAAGTCAGGAGTCTGACACTTCCTGTGGGGCTGCTGTCCTTCTCCTTTCCCAGAGGTGCGCTTGGAAGAACCTTTCTGGCTTTGTGGCTTCTTGCTCATCTTCCTGCTGACATGGAAAGTAACCGTACCTACACCTGCAGAAAACCCCTGAGTCCTATGGCTTGTACCCATAAATCACCACTCCATTTAACTGTTATTACTAAGAGGCAGAGAACATGTTACAGATGTGAGTTGCGATCTGTTAGCGGTGTTGCTGCTGTGGATGTTCTATGAAACAGTGGCAGTGGTCAATGTATTTGCTGATGGTCTACACTGGGCTTGCAATAGCATCCTTCTGGGAAGTTTTATATACAGCATAGACTTTTCAGAGTTATGATGTAAAATGTAGGTGGGAAACTTGGCGTTGTGCTTTGGGGGAAATGTCTTTGAAACTTCTGAGAATTTATTTTTTTGTTCAAAGCCTAAATAAATGCTCTTAAAATATGAACTAGAGGGGCAAATCAATATCTGCCAATGTGTCAAGTCTTTTTTTATAAGAAGTGTAACAGCTGAAATGTGTCTGTACTTGTATTTTTTTTTTAAGCTTTCAAACTTTCCAACTCTACTGCAACGCTGACATGTGGTACATTACATTCAGAAATGTTATCTATGTTTTAAGGAGGCAACCAACAGTTTCCTGACTTGTAACTGGTATGGACTGATGGGGGGGTGGAATTCTGAGCTTGCTGGGGGCAGAGAGCCTGTTTGAGAAGTAATTGTAAGAAATCTTTCAGACAATGTTTTCTGTAGCTTCTCTTGCAGCAGCTATTTTGAGTACCAGGTGTCCTTCCCTGTCCTTCTCCCACCTCATTTATTTATGCTGTTGTCTTGTTGCTAGGAAAGAAAGAGGAGTGGAGAGGTGGTAGGGAGCTGATGTTGCCTGCAGCAGGGGAAGCTTGTAGCATCAAATGTGACATCAGATCATCGCTGTGTGTTTTGGCTACTCTGATGCCTTGCCTCTGGCTGGGAATGCAGGAGGCCTATTCTCTTGTATTCTTCAGGTGACTAGCCTTTTAACTTTAGCACTAGAATTGGAGGCAGACATCAATCTAATATCTCAGTAGGGTAAAACAGGAATTACAAGGGTTTTTCACCCTTATTGAATGCCAAATAACTGAAGAATACACACAAATCAGAGGATTATGGAATTGTAGCATGCTCTACAGATTTTGGCCCTTCTGCTTTAAGGTGAATTCTGTATCAGTTGCTTCTGACTTCAAAGGGTGTTCAGCAGCCAGGACTTGGGTTTACTTGGCTGGTCCTCAAGGTAGTCTTGATAGGTCAGGAGCACAGTTGGAACTGCTGAATTTTACAAAGTTGCCTTTTTGGTTGGAATGGAAAAAATGAAGTGTTGGGTAAGTGATTTCAGTTGCACTTTGCTCTAGCAGACATTATGTTCTAGCCTTTTATGAACTGAACATGAACATTTGGCTGTGGTACCCAGTTTATAACCTTTCTCTGGAAAGCTTTAGCTCTACTTACTGGCCTTTTCAGGAGCTATGTTTTCCACTGACTGCTGGAATTATTCCAAGGACCCTGGCCCAAATAGCATTTTACTTCAGATTAGGTATGTGAGCTTTTGAAGAGAATCTCCCAATTGCCCTGTCTACTGTGCTTTGCTTTTCACTGTAGAGCAGTCTGGGAGTTCAGGGACTGGTTTTTTTCAGGTGGAATGAAGTCTGATGATGTGCTCTAGAGGCATGGGACTCCAACTGCTAACTGGCCTTTGATCCATGGGACTACAACTAAATGTAGTCCGAAGTAAGACCCTCTTAACTGCAAATGTTGAAGCCTCGGTACTGAACCATTGTGCGCTGCAGTTGTGCTCTTTTTAGTCCACAGAGTAGGGTAGTCATAGCTCTGGGCTACAGCTGCTGCTCCTGTTGCTTCTTTGGGCTTTTCCACTGTCTGTCCCCAGCCCTGTGCCTTCTTGGAGCCAGCCTTGCCCAGGTGTGCAGTTTGACTCTGCACTAGGTTTATTTTGCTGGTTTCCGTATGCAGGGCTGAGTGGAAAGTAGAAAAGGTTTTGCTGTGTACCAGTGACCAGACAGCACACGGTAAAGGCTAGCTGCTCAACTATCCAAATGTAACTTGGAGTTCCCTTTTATGCATACCCAGTGTGTTGGGACTTGCAAGGAGCAGAGCATCTTCTACTGTGTATCTTTTTGGCACTGTTATATGGTTAATTATTTTATCCTTAAATTAAGAGCACAAACATACTCCAGTTGCTTGTAATGCCTTCAGTTCTTATCACAGTATGTGTCTTTACATGTCTTATTTGGATATTAATTGCTCTGCATGTTCTCCTGCAAGTAATTTTGCAGGAGGCTGACGGTTGTGATTGGGCTGTAGATACCTCTCTTACTAATCTGTTCCCCAGCTGCATTTCAGTCACATATTCAAGTTCTCCTTTAGACTCCTCACTTTCTAGCCTTTGTAGGATTGCTCTAGCTAATATAAGTGTCATGATCCTGCAAAATGAGTGGTGCAATCTGAATATGTTGATGGCAAAGTTATTAATGTGCAGGGAAAGTGGAGAAGGAATGGTTTGCTTATTTACAATTAAAAAGGGGGAAAAAAAAATACCCAAACCTGCCAAATAAGATCATCAGACTTCAGGTTTAAAATTACCAAATGGAGTATGTGTTTAATTGATAATTCCATTTAGAAATTCTCTGTTACAGCACATTTTGGAAACTAAAAGCATAGATAGTCTCAGAAAAGTGAAATTTCTGGTGGATAGATGTCCCCTGTTGGTGTGTTTTTTTTTTTTTTTTTTAATTTTTTTTTCTCACATCTTTTCTCAAAGCAGTGAAGTGATCTAGGAGTAATGTCTTGCTCAGGAAGTCTTTTAGGCATTAGAGGTTCACTATGAAGGTAAAAGTGTACGTTGCACCCTGGTTCTTGGTCTCCTCTCTAAAGGCCTGATACTGTGTATAGTTAGAGACAGGCTGCTAGAGGGGCCTTCGGATCTGAACCTGGGACGACTTTAGTTCTTACAAAATAGGTAAGAATATCTTTGATGCTGAGTATACAAAAACACTCAGTCAACTTGTAAGCTTTAAGTTTTTAAGGAAGTGAGTGTTGGGGAGGTTACCCATCTCTGGAAGTATCTAGCATGTAAGAAAAATATTTTAGGGCTGCAGTGTGTGATTTATGTGTGCAAATTGTACATAAATCCTGGCTTAGGTCATTCGGAGTTTTGGGGGAGGTGAGGGAAAGAGGGAAGGATGTGTGGGTTTTTTTTGGGGGGGGGGGGTTGTGTGTGGTGCTTTTTTGGTTTCGTTTGTTTGTTTTTTTAATAGAATTTCAGGGCAGGATCAAATGGCTTTCTCAAGTTGAACTAGCTGAAGAAACGCTTTCTTAATGTCCAGCAACTTGTAGAATAACAGAATTGATCATCTTCCCACCTCTCAGCAAAAACCACATATAAATAAACATAAATACATTATGTATCAAAAGAGGTTCTACTCCTAATGTGATGATTTTCCTCAGTGTTTTTTAAATGATGATAAATAGTTCTGATAAGTGAACCTTGTCTTTGCGAGAATAAAACCAATATCAGAATATGTAAAAAGAAGAGAGGTAGCCAGATGTTCTCATATGGTCAATTAAAAATTATGGAAATCACTTCCTTTGTGCAAAGCTCTTACAAAACATGATCTTTGGAGAAAATGCATTTCTCTGACTGCTGTCTGTTTAATTGAGAACAGCAATTAGTCAGCATCTTCCAGGCCTGTGCTCTGGGTTAGCTTTAAATTGAGTGGGATGTCTGAAATGCACTGGGTAGTAACAGATTGGGATGGAGGGTAATTTAAGGGTTAACTTTTGCTGTTTGCATTGGAGTAGAAGCTTTGTTTTGGGTATCCATAGAACTGCTGCAAGGCAGCAAGCTAGCAATAGAGTACAGTGGAATAAAAGGCTAGTAAAGAGAATTAAGCCTTATTCTAAAGGCTTGTCTGTAAAACAATACATAGTGAATACGTACATTATAAAGTTCCTTCATTTAAGAACTTCATCAAATGGAGGGATTGCTTTGTGCATGTAAGCTGTGTGTTAAATTGAGTTATTTTGAAGTGAAGTATGGAAAAGAGCAGCAAAGTATTAAACCTTTGTGTGTGATGGAGGTATCTCAATCCATTGGTGAGCTCTGGGATTCTGTGAAGGTCTTTGTGATGAAATAACATGCTTAAAAGACTATAATGAAGGTAAGAAGTGTTATCCTTGAGTCTGATGGTTTGCAAATAGCAAAGGCCATCTGTGACTGCTTTTTGGCTGGAAAACCCTAGAAAATATGATGGGAAGGGATCTCGGGAGAACACATTTGATCTTGCTGCCTTTGTCCTTAAAAACAATGCCAGAGCTATTCCTGAGAGATGTTTGTCTGAACTGAAAACCAGCACTGGTGGAGATTTCCTGCCTGGCCCAAGCAGTTAGTTTTAATGCTTTACTATATCTAATGTTATTCCTCATCTCCTCTGCTGCCACTCAAGCTCGTTACTGAGGACTCATGTTCTGAGGAGAGGTGAAAAGTATTGTGTTACCCCTCTCTTTGCAGCTTCCTGCTTGTAATAGTACTGGAAGTTACTCCCCTTAATCTTTATCTCCGCTAGCTCGAGGAATCCTGTTTATTGTCCTCTTTTTCATATGCCATTGTTTAGACTTCTGATCATTTCCCTTATTTCTGCTTGATCCAGAACTCTTGATCTGCAGTGCTGAAAGCTGGACTGAGGTGAGCCTTATTTGCATGGTTCCCTGCTTCACAGCGGCACTGAGGTGCCTTGGTCCCTCCGCGCACTGAAGACATCAGCCAGCTCAAACCAAGGGGTCTTCTTTCTTGGAGAGAAGCCTAAAAGTCAAGTGCTGCGGTGTTCAGCTCAGTGGTGCTGGAGTATCTCAAGATGTAACCCCTAACCACAATACTGAAAGGATAAAAAAAATCATTTAGTGCTGAGAGATAACAAGCAGATATGGCCAGCAAGAGTGCTTATAAAATGCCGGTGGAACAAATTATTTAGAAACGTCTGTTAGTAGAAACTAATTGAATACTGTGTAGACTGGAATATATAAAGCAGGATGCAGCCAAGAATTAATGAGAGAGAGAATGAATTGGCATGTGGATTCTCTCATCTGTTTTCCTTCCCAAAATAGCCTGTTTCTAGGGCCAGGATGAGTAGGAGTAGAATGGTGAAACAACTGGACACAAACATAGTGTGAGTGTAATTATGCTGAAGAACAATAATGTCATTAAATGGCTGTAGAGGGTTGCTGCAACTCCTGGCACAGGAAGTCCAGTGGTGAATGGTTGGAGAAAAAGAAGGTGTTTCCATGTGTTTTGGTATTCAGTGGTTATTGATCACAATCCAACCCTTACTTTTCTAATTGTGACAGTGGTATTTTTGATGTCTATATTTGAAATTTGAAAATCCATGTGAAGTGCAAATGATGGTATTTTTCTGTTCAAAATACGATCTCTGAAGTCTCTCATCCAGGCCTAAGGTCTAGTTTCCTTATGGTAATAGGGATAGGTCAAATCTCTTCAGCTGTGGTCCCTGAGAAACAAATGACAGATGTGGTTCACATCCACTGCTGAAAAAGTTTTTCTCCTTTGCAGGAGCATGCATACATGTACATGTGGTGGTTGGGGCAAAGTCTGGACCCTGCAGTAGCTTGGATGCCTTCTGGCAGCATTTTGCACCCTAATAACAACAGCAGCCTGAGTTTAACTACCCTGGAGCAGCCTGCTCTCCCGGGGAGAAGATCTAGTCTCATGAGTATGTTCTGCATCTTTATTCCACCCCATCAGCACAGAAACAGAAGGGACATCAGTACTAATGATAGCTTATTATAGAAGTGGATCATTTCACTAAACGAGCAAATGTAAACCATCCCTCTTCTTAAAACCCCTTAGAGGATAAAGAAAGAAAATAAGCAGTAAAAAGCATTCATAGATGGGTATTATTCTCATAGTAACATGCTGTATTGAAAATGTTAGAAGGGAAGGAATGTTAATCATGCAAAATTGTAGGCAATGAGGTCATGAGGAAAGTACTGAACTGTAAAGGTTTTCCATTTGTGGCCTAGCTGAAAAATGTCTGATTTGACTAATGTATTGTCAAAGGTGTTCGGCTTGGACCAGCCAGGCTTGTTATTTGCCATGTATGTGATTTTTGGTAGTGTACTGGCACTAGGATAGAGGATATATGTACTAGAAATAATAACTTGTAATTGGAACTATGTTCCTGTGTTTTCTACACAGGGAAAGAAAATGAAGAAAGAACTAGCTTATATAGGGAAGCAGTTAAGGAATCAATAAAGTTATGGTAGAATTAAAGCACTCTCTTAAGGACTGCTGTTATTTTTATTTAAAGTTGAAAGTAAATCTTTTTGTTGGATGATAAAGTATGCATAATTCAGGAGAGCCTGGAATAAGATTATTGTTTGATTGCTCTAATTGCACGTGCCTTTTCTGCTGAAATATATTGCTGAGGTATCGTATACAATTCATTTTTTTTGAAAAATCAGGTTTTAAATGTAGAACTGCCATCTAAGATTGTTTTAAAACAGGAATGGTGAAGAATAGGAGTTAGAATTGAATTCAGAGCTGTACTCTAAGAAATGAGCAGAGGTGATAAATTTGAGCCAATTCTTTGGAGTCTTAACGAATCAAAACTCTGTGATAGTGCTGGGAAGCCTGCAGTTTTGTTCTTGTCATAGAAGAAAGTAGTTTAGCATCCAAGTTACCTGACGTTTTCCATTGTAGTCTTAGTAATTCATCCTTGAGCAAAACAGACCAATGTATTTCATCAAAAGGGGAAGAATCATCTGTGAGGTGGATTTTACATTTTGTTCATCAACCTTTATTTAATTTTTGTTTTCAGGTAAAATGAATATTTTGTCACTGTTAAGTAACTTTTTTTTTTTTAATTTTAATTTCTAGCTGATAAATTTAGACGGAAATTGGAAGAACTGGAGAAAGAGAAAAAATCTTTAAAATTTCAGCTTCCTTCAAGGCATCCTTCAGTTAGCAGTTTTTTGGATAGATTTGTTACCCAAGTTCAAGCAGCATTGCGCTGGGCTGCTGATCATCGGTAAGTTTGTTGATTCCTTATGTAAAATGACACCTCTGTTTTTCTCAAAATGCAGAATACAATTTATGAATGATTTTAATAAAGAGTTTTAAGAACCCTCTAACATAGCAACATGGGGCTTGTTTATGAAATTCCTCCCCTGCTCCCCCTTTTTTTCTTTCTACAGTTCTTTTAGAATTGACCTGAAAAACATTGATCATGATGAACTGGTGAATTAAATGGAACTTTTCTCCCTGGTGTTGAGTAGGAATGGGACTGAATACTTGACACTTGAGCATACAACAGCAAGGCAGCTTGAGCAACGGTTCCCCATGGAGTTAATTCTGATGCTCCTTTTCAGGCAATAAAGGGATATTTAAATATAAAGTAAAAACAGATTCTTTTTTGATATGCATAGATCTTTGGGAGCTTCCTTTTATGCATCAGTTGTTAGGTGGCAGTAATGTGCTTAGCGCTGTACAAAGTCACAAAAATAAATTCTCAGCCTGCTCTTGAAGGGATAACAACTTCAAAGATTGGGGGAATGTGAGATGTGTTGGATGACCCAAGGGAGGTAGTTAGCTTAGAAAGAAAAAGTTTTTTCTATCTAGGTCTTTCTTCAGCTGTGATACTGGTTACTGTTGTTAGAAGTAAGAGGATTCTTCATAGGTATTGAAAGCTATTCTAAAATATAATAGCATAAATGAAAGAAGAAAAACCTTTTGTTTTCTGGCAGCTCATGCATACAAAGGCTGCAGTGTGATAGTCAATACATTTGGGTGTAATTTTTGATATATGTAAAACTTAGATACAATCAGTACAGATAATAAGACTTTACTGCAAAACGTGAGATTTTAAGGGTATTTTTGGGGTCTGAAGTGTTTAGTGATAAGGCAGGTTTAAAACAAGCTGCACTTTCTCAGAGTTGTTTTCTTCTACCTTCTGAGGCCCTAAGAACCTGTTTTACCATTCTTTAAAGATTAGGATACAACATTCTGTATTTTGTCAGCAAGGTGTGTTGTAGCTGTGCATTAATTTGTAGTAATGCCCCTGGCTTTAGAGGTGTTGTCTTCATAGTCTGGTTCCCTGTCACCTCCCCCCCGGCTTTGATGTATATTTATTTATATATTTAAACCATTTATCATATATATCCATTTATGAAAATGTTCCTGTTCCTCAGATCATTACATCTGTATACTCTTCTCTTTGCACAGGTCTGAGAGCAGTGCCATTCTTCAGGGTCAGATTAATATCCTCTTCACTTTTTTGTCTTGCGCATACTCCTTTCTTTGAGCTTGAGTTTGACTGTTGTTGTTGTGACTTCTTTTCTTTTTCTCACTTGATTCTTGTAGCCTTTCACACCTCTTTGTCTGTGGTCTGACTTGTTGATGCAGCAGGCATACCCTTTGTGTTCAATAGGAGTGTTTAAAATTTTTCTGTTCCTTCAGTATTTTCAGATATCACAGCATAGACAACACAACCATTTCTTCAAGGAAAATCTGTAGGCTTCACTTTTTTACTTTCATTTTGAATCAGAAAAAAACCCTTCAGTATAGCCCAGATTTTGTTTTCTCCTGGAAAATCAAGATAAGACTAGCCCCAGAAGATCAGATCATTGCAGTTTTACTGTAAAGCCAGTGTCACCTTTTTGCAAGTAAAGAACTTTTTAAATGAAAAGTATGTATGGCAGGTTACTTGTTTAATACATGAGACTGAAATTCAAGCCCCAGTTTTGTTTTACTTGATTGATTTATGAAATGAGTTTTTAGGTGAATGCCTTCAGTGTTGACACAGGATACTGGGGGCAGGTGATAGGAGCTGCATTTGGTCATGTTGAGCTTAGGAACAGTGCTGTGTTCATGCAACCACCCAGGTTTGGTGAGATCAGAGAGATCTTGTTTCTGTTCCCTCAGTGCCAAGTAGACAGATGTACATGCGATTTCCAGGGAGGTTCTGACAATGACCTATGTTTATCACGGCACGTTTCCTAAATTTTGATCAGCCACTCACAAATTTCTGTCGCATACAGCTCTCAGAATGATACAGCTCACACAGAAGGTGGCTTCAGAGCTGCTGGGAAGTGTAGCTGGTTGGAGCTACAGCAATCTATGATGATTGTAAGGGACATACACAGTGATGGCCTAGCACCTCTTAATACGGGTATCGCTTTGATCTATTTCATTATTACAGAAATACAGTTACACTGTCATTATGTCTTTTTTTATTACATATTAATTTCATTTATTTTAGTCCCAGGGTTTTATTTTGCCTTTTCAGTATATTCTTCAGCCCAGAGAGAGAGTAAAGCATGTGTGCCTTCTGATGGTCCTGCGGAAGAGGCATGGACTGCTTGCTCTACACACTTGTTAACCAGCTGTGCATGGAAATCGTAATGGTGTGATGAATCATGCTTCAGCCAGACTTGCAATGCATGTCTTGTATGTGGCATGGATGTATTTGCTTTGAAAGATTGTGATGGGAAATCATGTTTCCAAAACATTTTTTGAGTCAGATTTTATTTTTTTAAACAAGATATTGAAATGAATCTGCACGTTTTATGTGGAAATGCATGCACTCGTCTCTAGGGATGGACACAGAAGTGCAATTGGCCTTGGAAGCGCGCATGCCCTTATGCAGGAACCTGCAAGACAAAATAGGTTTGCATTGTCTGCAGGTGCATTTTGAGAGGCTGATTACAGACTTGATGCTTAACGTAATGTACTGATTACTGTGGGGTGCAATTATGGAAAGATTTACAGTTAAGGGTTGGACCAACCACTGTGAGGAATCCCACTGACTGCGATTTTGAAAGAAGTCACTGAGCAAGAGAGAAGTAAAATTTGGCATCATGGAGCAAACACTCCAGATGATCTCTAACATAGTCTCTAAAAGCTGACAGAAGCTGCAAAAGTGGCTTTGGCAAGTTTCTAAACTTCTGTCTAAGAGAGATTTTTCTCTGTATTGATAGAAATTACATGCCTTAGTTTTGTCTCTTTCAAGGCAGTGATAGATAAATTTCTGAAATATGAAAACGCTGGGGGAAGCCTGAAGCTATACAAGTTTTCCTTTTTCCTTCTTCAACGTGTTGTAAAAACAGTGTAAATGTTAGAGATGATAAAGGAAGGTATGCCAAGGAAAAAAATCTCTTGTTCTCTAACTGTATCCATTTAAGATGTAATAATTCTGGTGGTGGAGTTAGGTCTCTGAAGTAGCATTCTGATCTATTTAATCTTTGAGATGTCAATACTCAGCAATAATGCTAATTTTTAGCTTTTGTCACTTTTTCTTTTTTTCCAAAGGGTTAGACATGAAGAAACCCAGCTTTGGCATGAAAATGAATGTAGACTTTTGAGATCCACTTACCAGGAGAGGATGCAGGTTTTGGCTGCAAAACGAAACCAACTTTTTCAAGAAAAGAAATGGTTACAGGTAACAGGACTGCAAAGTTGTCTGTAAGAACCAGGGCAGTGTGGGGAAAAACTTACAAGCTGTCACACAGAATTAAATAAATTTATTGTAATAGTGACTTTGCTTCTGTGCAGCAATTAGAGCCTTGGCTGTAATCCAGTTGATCATAAAAGTGATGATTGGAGATGGCAGGCACAGGAGTTGTGTTAATCTCATTATGGAGAAGCAAAAATGGAAGGCTTGGTGGCTTGTGTGTGTGCTATAACTTTCCTTATTAAAGTGTCCTCTTTATGTTCTAATTTGCCATTTTAATATTTCACTTATCTTCAGAAAATTTTTACTTTTAGACAATATATTTTCATCCGTTTCTGGTTAGAATTGACTATATAAATACATGATTTACCAGATATTGTTCCTGAAAGATGATTGATGCGTTTTATAAGGATGAAGGAATCATCACGGAGCAGTCAGCATTTGCCAATAATAACTTTACACTGACACGTGATGTCACAATGTGGTAATTTAGCAAGTGGAATGTTTTTAAGATGGCTGCTGTCCAATTTTAAATCTGCAAGCCTTTTAAGCAAAAATTGTTCTTTCTTTTCGCTGTCCTTCAAAAACCTCTGTCTAGTACAAGTCTTTGCTCTACCTCCCTTTAAACCCTGGTGATCGCACTTGGCAAAGTGACATCTTAGAGTGCTTGTAGGTCTAGTTTTCTTTTTTCCTGTGTCTTATCTTGAAATGTCATTATTTTTGATGTTTTTCTGTCTCTGGTGAATCCGATAGTATAATCATCTGTGTGTGTATACATATATATATATAACAGAAAGAAATAGAGAAAAGCATCTTAGATGGTCATTGCAAAACCTTAACTTAGATGAAGAAATGTCTTTTCTGTCCTAGTCATAGAGTCATAGAATGGTAGGGACCTCTGGAGATCATTGGGTCCAACCCCCCTGCCAGCACAGGAACACCTAAGGCATGCCCCACAGGAACATATCCAGGCAGTGGATGATTGGCTGTTGTGTTTGAAATCTCAGTTTAAACTCAAATTCACAAAGTAAAACTCCAGTTTATCTTTAGTGAGCTGAAGATCATCCGCTGCTCCATGCTGAGACTCTTAAGTCTTTAAGATCCTTTTAAAGTCTTTCGTTATATGGCCCTGGAGGTTGACCAAGAGCACATTAAAGTCTTCTTGGCATTTCTGTAAAAGAATGCAGGAAAATTCCATTTTAGTGACTAAACTTTCCATTTTCCCAAGAATACCTGTGAACTATTCCTGACCAGAACAGCTTTCTCTCTGTGAATGCAGATTGTGTGCTTCTGGTATCTGTGTTTGTATCAGTACTAAAAATGTGTTTGTAAAACCAAATTCTCTTCATCTTCCTTTTTGTTCCCTTGTAGATTGCTTATTGCAGTGATTGCAATTACTACATTTTCACAGAATATGAAGGTCTTTGTATTAAGTAGGGCCTATTAAGATTTTGGCAGTATTCCCAAACCAGTAACACAGAGACAGAATTGTCTTTTGTGCTCACTAAAAGCCTTAATTTGAGGCTAAAAAAACTAAAACTGATGGTTTTGACCTCCTGACCTTTCTGTCCTTGAGAAGTGCCTGTGGGGTGAAACGTGGGCCACTCTGTTCTCTTCTCGCTAAACCTAAAACTAAAAAAGGAGGAAAGTAATTGAAGAATTCAGCGTGCAGCACTAATGTAAGTTGAAATTTTTGAGCCAGTCAATCTTTTAATGTGCAAGGACTGTTTCTTCAGTTTTTAAGGTATACTCGGGGAGCTTGCTGCAGTGCAGCAAACCTGAAAGTATGTCTCTTGACAAAATGAGTATTAATGAACTAAATTTTGCTTACACTACACTGAAGACAAAAAACCAAAACACACACACACAAAAACCCTAACAACCTAAAAAACCCAACAAACTTAAGGTTTCAAAGTGAAGCACTAAAAAAGCAAAGGAAAGCCAAAGTCAGTTATCTGTATATAGTATGTATATTTTGAGAGCCTTTAATTATATAAGCATGCTTTTTTATTTTTTTTTGGTTTTGACTGGATCCCTGCCTCATACATTGCTGAAAATGGAAAGTGCTTGTTCAGATATTCAGAATACTGTTTTATCTTCATTATGCAGTATTTGGCCCCAGAATCCTTATACTCTATGCCACTCAAACCCTCCTTTAGATGCAGATTTATCAATTTGTGAATGGGCTCTTTTTACAGCATTAATCAACATGGCGTCTGAGTGATGCCAAACCACTTAATTTTACCTCTGTAGCATCTCTTTGGGTGAAGAGGTATTTTTATTGCCATTTTACAGATAGAGAACAAAGAAGTGAATTGACATAAAAAGCTATATGGTCATGTCTATGTGAGTTTTGTAATGCCTAGTTTTTTTTACCTGAAAAAGGTGTTTTGGTTGGATTTGGTGTATGGGTTGTGTGGTGGGGGTTTTTTTGTGGGTTTTTTTGCACTTTTTTTTTTCTTTCTTTTTTTCTCTTTGTAGCTGGACTGGATATGGTCACAGCATGAAATTAGGAGCTTTGATTTCTGTTAAGAGTCTATAGATAGCATATCAGAGACCCATCTTGTTGGTTGTGGAGAAATTAACAAGTAGTTATCTTTTTTCTCCACACCCCACCCCCCCAAGAAATCCCAACCACTAAAAAAAACAGCTACAACAGGGAGGTACAGTCTTGCTGAGTGTAAATATCCCTTCATGT
>JAAGNO010019629.1:29650-50710 GCA_033439905.1 Ceryle rudis | reverse complement strand
AAATGCAGGACCCAGCGCTTGTTAAACGTCATCCCACTGGCCTCATCCCATTGATCCAAACTGTCCAGATCCCTCTGCAGAGCCTTCCTACCCTCAAGCAGATTGACACTCCCACCTAACTGGGTGTCATTTTCAAACTTGCTGAGGAAGCACTCAATCCCCTCATCCAAATCATTGATAAAGGTATTGAACAAGACTGGCCCTAAAACTGAGCCCTGGGGGGCACTACTGGTGACCAGCTGCCAACTGGATTTAACTCCATTCACTACAAGTCTCTGGGCTCAGTTGGCCAGCCAGTGTTAAACCCAGCAAAGAGCACACCTGTCTATGCCTTGAGCCACCAGCTTCTCCAGCAGAATGTCGTGGGAGCCAGTGTCAAAGGCTCTACTAAAGTCCAGACACACAAGGTGCACAGCCTTTCCCTCATCCACTGGGCAGGTCATTTGGTCATAGAAGGAGATCAGGTTGGTACCAGTATCATAATGCATGCAGTTTGTACTTCTGGCAACATGAATGCAAGTGAGGTAGAAGCTCTAGTCATTTTAAGTCAAGGAAGTGTTTCTGTTCTTTTAATTAAAATTGAATGTTAGTAATCAGAAGGACTGGTCATACAATCAACCATTCACCACTTGCACGATGTGCCTGATGTTGAATTGGAAGCTTAGATGAACCATTGCAGGGATATTCTGCAGGAGGACAGATAGATATTTGATAACTTTAGATTCCAGTCTGTAGCAAGATTCTGTTGTTGTGGTTGAACTGATGTTCTGGGTTACTTGGGGAAGTTTTAACCTGGGAAATGCCTGTGTACTTTAAAGGTGAATGGTGACTGATAGTTGGTACTGGAAGAGGAACCTGAAATGTGGTGTTGAAATGCAGGTGGGGAGTTTCAGACTGTGGAAGCACTAGAGTTTATAAGCAGTTGTCAGAATTTTTGTGCATCAACAAAAGAATACCTTCTCGTTTAATGTTGTGCTAAATTAGACAACTTTAATTCACGTTGCTTCTGAGACTTGTTCTTCATTTTTCTAGGGACAGAAGTAAACTGTTCATAGTAAACTCGGGTTTCTGTTCTATGTAGAAAGAAATTGAAGACCTCCGAGCGAGACTGGCCATGTTAGAAGCAAAAGATCAACAGTTAAGAAGAGAAATTGAAGAACAAGATAGTCTTATTCAGTCACAGGACTATGAACTGACTGCTTTACTTGGCTGTGTTTCTTTGAGAGAACTACAGGAAATAAGCAAGGCTGTGGATGACACATTAGCATCCTCCTATCAAATTCCATTCAGCCTGGATCTTCCAGGAACAATAAAGAGGTATTTAAATTTCAATATGTTTTCAGTGTTGTAGAGTCTTGTATCTTCCCCAATGCACTGTTGAACTGTCTGTCAGTTGTTTTCTTGGTAATTTTGCCATCTAATTAGCTGGATTCAGAAGCTTCAAAATTTTGTAAGAACAGCTGCTGAAGTTCTAATATTAATATACTTGCCCAAGAAGGAAGACTGGTTATTTGAAGGTCTTGCACTTAATGCTTTTTTATGGTAAAGAGCCACCTACAGAAAGCATATCCATCCATCAACTGTTAATACCTACCATCAGTTTAAACTATTTCGTGTTAACTGATGGAATTTTTTTTCCCCAGCTTGGTAATGCAGTAATTATAAAATACTTCTCGCAGCCTGAAAGCGTGTACTAGGCACCATCCAAATAAATACTAGAGATGCTTCTTGCTTCAGTGAGCTTCCAATCATAATAAAGTCCAATGTGATGAGTGTTAGGCTCAGACAGCAAACTTGAGGTAGTGGAGGAAGGGATGAAGCATATGAAGAGTTTTGGGACACCTACAGTTAAATGCATAGTGTGTGGTTCCTTTAAATGGAAAAGTAGTTACTCTTGGTAACCTTTTGGAAGTAACCTCATCTTTATTTACAAAAGCTATAGAAGTGCTCAGGGCCTAAACTGTACTGGCAGTCAATGGGACGTTGGTGATGGAACTTTGAAAGTGTTGCTGCTGCTGCGTGACCAGGACAAAATAAAATTCCTGTTTATCTTAACTTGCATTTCTTCCAGATAAGCAATAACTATGTTGCTTGCATTTCTTTTTTTTTTTTTTTTTTCCTCCCTTCATGTTTATTGGATTTAGTTTGGTTATATTAACATTCATGAGAAATTGCTGCTCATGTGTGCTAATTTATACAGAATTTTTTTAAAGTCAGCAGAACATTTCATAGAGGACATATTCACCTCTTTTGAGGTTTGTTTAAAATTTTAAATTAGGTTATGGGAAATAGTTTTTTGAATTATGTTCTGTCTGTTTTAATAGTAGTCTCAAGCAGTCTGTATGAGAACCTGTGCTTTAATTTGAGCTTTCTCTTAGTTTTGGATTTACTTATTCAGATTCTCTCTTTTTTTTTTTTTTTTTTTTTTCCTTTCACATTGCTGATGTGACATTTGAGTTGCACTTAACTCTTTAGGAGCTTGTTTAAAGATGAGTTTTATTAGTACTGGTTCAAGAGGAACTTGCTCTGACTTCTTTGCTCACGAGCACCATGAACAGCACAATCACTTGAGGGAAAACAGGTATTCGTTACTCAGAGGGTTCAGAACTTTAGTGAAGATTTAGAATTACTTTCTTTTCTGATAATTTTTAAAAGATGCCTTGAATGGAACTTTTCTGTTTTATTTCTGTTTGTTGATCAACTTGTGTCAGCAGAACCAATGATCAGGTGCTTCTGCTCTCTTTACCATAGCTGAAGTTCCCCTATTGCAAGTAGGGAGAGATAAATGTTGGTTTAGGCTGCACAAGTAAGCACACTTAGGCATCTGTGACAGCCTTTGGGAACAGTTTAAATTTCCTATATCAGGTTATAGTTGGGTGCTCTTGGTCAAACCCCCAAACCTTTTCAGACCAGAACTAATGACAATGATATAGATGTCCACCTATGGCATGGTCATGTGGAAGCTAAATTCCTTTTTTCAGAATGTGGAAACTTTACATTTTAGGTCCTCTGCAACCTGACTGGATCTGAACCTAAAGTCTCAGAACAAGTTCTTAACCTGCCAAGGATTTCAGTGTCCTGTCAAGGAGTGTGCTCCACCATAGTTCTTAATCTGGGCCTTAATGCAAAAGGAATGCAAAAGCAGAAATCTGGTAAAAGGCCAGAAAGCTAACAGGCAAGAGGAGACCTGACTCTGGGAGAGCAAAAGTGGAGAGGGGATTAATGGTTATATCACTCAGCTGAAATAAGAGACCTAGTGGTTACAGTTGTTGAGGGTATTCACTACTGTTCATCAATTAAGTGCTAGGTTTGGTTGGGGTTTTTTTTGTTCTTCCTAACTTAAAAGCAAAGTGAGCTGGTAAGAACATGTCACAACCTGGCTGATGCAACCTTTCATGGAAGCAAGGTACCACTCGCTGTCTGTTCAGCAGCTTCTCTTCTCTCTGCAGGAGATGGTGAGTTTCTCTGAATTAAAATAGTCTTGTAGGTGTTTCCTCTTATGATGTGCTTCTTGGTCTGGTATATCCCATTCAAAATCTAACCAAGTGTTGTATATGCTGTGCCTGCTGCTCTATTGAAAAATGCACAAGCTGTCTTCGGAGTACAGATGGAAATCTCCAGTCCAGCTATGTGACTCAACTGCTTGGCTTTGTCCTGGGGCCCCTTACTTACTTTGGTTCTCAAATCTCTTTTCTGTAAACCACTTGCTATTTTAGGTGGCTGAAAGCATCTCAGAGCTGCGCTTGCATGGCTGTCAGCAGGAACATTTCCAGCATGGGTTCTTTGCCACTACTTATTATCAAGGCAGGCTATACATCCAGAAAGGCTGAGGGGAAGAAAATGCTCCTGTAACATTCCAGTTATTTTTCAGTGAGAGTTAGGCTTGCTGTTACTCTGAACAAAGTGATGGGTGTCTTCCTTTTAAAGCTGTGCAGTCCATCATACCTCAGGTACAGTGGTCTTATGTCTGTAACCAGCCATGTTCTGTTCTGTCTTTCTCCAGGATGAAAAAGAAGCAAGCAGATAGTAAGACACGTGGTGTGGCTATACTTCCTGTGTGCCTATGGGCATCTTCTACATTATCATATGATTATAGAACAATTTAGGAGGTCATCTTCTTGAACTCTGCTTAAAGCAGAGCCGCAACTTCCAAGTGAGATCAGGTTGCTCAGGGCCCCATCTGTGTGAGTTTTGCATATCTCCAAGGATGGAGATTTTGCTAGGCATCCTACATTTCACCGCCCTTTCTGTGAACTCGATTTCTTTCATCCCATATCTAGCCAGAATTTCCATCATTGCAACTTGCATTGGTTTATTCTAAATGAGTATTTTGTCTGAAAGGCAATTTTATATTAGGTAACAGATTAAAATACTTGATGAAGCCAGTTCAGCATATTAGTTTTAAATTCCAGTGTTTTGGGATAATTAATATGAAATAGATTTTTCTGGAGCTGTACTTTTTATTTCCTGAATCACTGCAGAGAGAAAAAAATAGTCTTCTGAAGTTCAGGCTATCCATTTGAGAAAAAGCTGTTACTCGTGTACATGTACTAAAGATCAGTGATTATGCAGAATTTCATTCAATATTGATGGGCTGTAAATTATAAGCCTCTGGTTATTGGGTTGCAATATGCTATGTATGTATTCTAACCGCATTGTGCTAGTCAGTGAAGAACTGCTGTAATGTGCTTTTGCGGAACTATTTGCTGGGTGCTGCATGAATTGCATTCAGCGCTGGAATAACACAGGGCTGATGTGAAGCATCTTAAGACAATCTGAGCTATAACGAATCATATTGAGTGGCTTGCAGCTCACTGGAAAATACAAATTATTTTGTTTTTCTTGGTCTAAATGCTATTAAATAACAATTTATTAAAGCAAACTTCAGGGGATGTGAGTGAACATCTTAAATGAAGAATAATTGCCGAGATAGAAATGTGCAGAAACAAGAGACCAAGTCTGTGTAATATTGGGATAAGCATCACCTCTAAGCTTATTTTTCTTGTCAAACATTGCTGTTTTCAGAAAGATTAATAATTCTTTTCTCTTGTTTATCTTTAGTATGTGGTGGACTTCTTGAAAACAAAAAGTCTGTGTCAGTAGCTGTAGCATGCTTTGAGTTTGAAGAATTGAGAAATGTTAGTCACATTATCATGGGCCCTTTCATCCAGGCTGTTGGAAGGTGAGGTTAAAACCTGGCCAGTTAATGTGCAAACAAATATGCTAGCTTGTGTTTTGAGAAGGGTTCTCCAGGTTGAGACCACAGAATGTGATCCTTTTGCTCATCCAGACAGGCCTTGATTACCCTTGGTAAACTGAAGGGTGTAGTCATTATTACAAAACAAGGAAATAGCAGTGTTAAAGCTCAGTTTGTGTGTGGGGGGTTGCATGGAGATGTTTAAAAGGTGGGAACAGCTGGTGCTGTGTGCACCACGACACATGTTGGTATTTCAACTAAAGCCAACATACCAAAATCAGAGGAAAATAGATCTGAGCATTTCAGCATGAAGTATTTTCTCCTGGAGATTGCAAAAGGTAACAAAATAGATAATTTCCATATTCTCCACTGAAGAGGACACATATTCAGAAATGTATGTGTTTTAACTAGTGTAACTCGAGTCTTCTAATTATAAAATAAGGCTGTGTTAATGATTTGGCTTATTCTTTTCAGTACCTGCTGTTTCCTTTTTTTGATTAATTTCATAATGAAAACTGGGGAAGTCTATTATACTTCTGTTCACATTGAGTTTCACTTAGCATTTTTTTGTTTTATCCATATCTATAGATGCATGTGACTGTACAGCATGTTTTCCTTAAATTAGATTGTACAGTTCCATCTAGGCTATTGTCTGGACACTAAATGCTTGTTGAAATAAATAAATTTCAATTAAATATCTTTCAAAATATTTGAATACTCTACTACTTCTTCCACCCTTCCCATGGAACAATTTTTAATTAGCAGGAAGTTGTTCCACAGTGGGTGTGGGATGACAGGGAAATTCTCTATTCTGTTAAATGAGTTATGGTGCTGTCCTGGCCAGTGGTGCATGGAACTAAACTTGAAGTTTTATGTGACCTGTTCACTCAGCTTTAGTGATGCCTGGAGCTTATCTGACAAGGAATATTTCAAAACGAAATACAAATGCTCAGGGGGTTGAAAACCTTATTAGTTGGAATATACTTAAAGCATCCAGCAACTTCAGTTGAGGCTATAGCCTGATAAAGTCAAAAAAAGGTGGGATTTAGACAAGTTGGTTTACTTGGGAAAAGTTAGAAAACAAGACTTGTATGTAACTTCACATATCAACTTAGAAAAAGTGCTATTCATAATGGGCTGTTATGTCCTGTTGTTAGGAGAGACTGCTTTGTACGCATTTTGTTGTTCTTCCAAGTATATGCCCACATGAAATTTCGAGTCGAATTAGCAGTTAGCAAGCTATGTGAAATTACTGAAGAAGTGTGAATGCAGCCATGTTTACGCATATCAACCTTTCAACAGAAATCTTAGCTTTAAAGAATTGCATCTAGAAGAAGCAAAACAAATCACACCCTATCATTTCAGAAAGATATCTGTTGTTTGCCAGATAATATGCAGTCTATCCAGGAAAATCCTTTTTAAATACGTGGCTTGAGGTTTTTCTTTGGCTATTTCTGTGAAAATGCATAGATATCAAAAATATCCTCTGGGAATAGAATGGTAGCACAAAAGCAAAGAGATGAAATGTCTGTACAGCATCAAAAAGTTTTGATGACCGTGCACAGGCTGCTAATGTTCCTGACTTTGCTGGGCCTGTGTGTGGGACAGCAGAGAACTGAATTGTACAGAGTATAGTAAAGATAGGGAGCTGTTACTTCTGGGTTTACTACTTCATTTTTTGGGTTGTTTGGAGCTTTTTTTGTTGTCTGCACTTTTTCCTGATTTCACAACCTTAATAGTGCTTAATAACAAGTAGAAAGTCATGTTGGTGGGAAGGTTAGAGGCAAAATAACCTAAACTTAAAAAATCTTCATGAATATTTTTCAGGAGACGCTCCTGTGTAGTGAGTCAGACCATGAAGACTGATGGTTTTTAGTAGACTTCTAAGCACATTGCATTATGTAACTTTTCCTGACCTCATTAGGTGCTTAGGGGGTTTTTAGCTGGTCCTCAGACTGGGTATACTTGGAGTTGTTTCCAGGAAGTCGCTGTTGCTTTCACCTTCTCATGTAACTTAATTTACTTCTGTGTCTTTCACTTGGTGGATGATTTTCACATGCTGCATCATCATGCCTCTGCTCTGGGAGAATGTCAGCAATCCCTTGACGCTGCCTTGGCAGAAAGGTTTTCTGCCCTTCTGACCAGACTTTCCTCCTCCTGCAGTCAGTTGTCTCTACCTGAGACCCACTTGCCTTCCCAGATACAGTTACATTTTACTGATAGTGGTGTAAAGGTGTGTTTGTGTGCTTATGTGTCTGATCTCTGTAACATTCTTGCTCCTGTGCTGCATGAGAGGATAAAACTTCTGGTCTCCTTCCTCTGTATTGTTCCCTGCTTTGTGTGACAATCTTTCTTCTTTTTCTCCTTCTTAAAAATCTCTTTCTGTTAACCACAGCACACTATCTGTCCACATAGTATTGCTGTAAAATATCAAAAGTCCAGGGAAAGGATAATATGCAAGGAATGCAATAGGCAAAATAAATGAGAGAAGAGAGCTTTCCTCCATTTGTTTCCCTCTTATAAATATGCATGATGAAATGTCTTGAGCTGTCAGATGCACACACAAAACAGGTGACTCATGTAGTGAACACCACAGCTAGGGCTTCATCACTAAGTAATAGGAGTGAGGAAGATACTGCTCAGTCATCTCACTAGTTTTAGCTTTGCAGGTCTGCAGGAATTGAAAAAGTATATACGAAATACAACGCATGATGAAGTGCTGCACAGCCCCAGAAACAGTTCTTCCTGTCGCACACTTCTGTCCCAGTCATAAACTCTGGGTATGGGAGTCTTCAAGGCTTCTGGATAAGCCTTAGTTCTTCCCCAGGCATTTTCGTCTGGACTTCATTTCAGTCAGCGATAAATTATCTTCTGTGACAAGAGGATGATACACGAGTATTTGCTGTACTGCCTTGACTCAGGACCCTTTCATGCTGCTCTGATTTTATTTTTTTAAATCTTAACAGAGCATTTTAAAACTGTTCTTTGTGGTAGGAAACGTGTCTCTGTCTATGCTACATGAAATGAACCAAAATACAGTTATGTTGTTCTTAAAATGTACCTGATACCACTTCTGCTACTGTAGCTAGGTATAATGTAGATGATATGGTGCCCTGTATTTTTCAGTTGTGGTTCTTCTGTTTGATGATCCACTTTACTCTGTGCACTACAGCTTCACAAAACCTGCAGCAGTGGGCTTGCCCCAGAGGAGCAGAGCCAGAGAGGACATTCCTTTGCATCTGCCAAGGACTCTGCCCTGAAAATTCCTCAGAACTCCTGTCCTCGGAGTGACTGGATGCACAGCCAGCTTCCTTTGCCACAAGGGGCTTTTTGAGGAGAAACTCCAAATTTCATGTCAAATGTTATAGCCTAACCTGAGCTCTTGATAATAGGATTTTCACACTTTCATTTAGTCCCACAGCTGGTTTTGTGTTTTGAGGAGGCCATCATCTTGGCTTTCTCAAAGAAGTTGGCTGCAGGCTTTTGTGAGAAGCTAACACAAGTCATAGGTGAAAGAAGAGGTCTGCCTCTTCCTTTGTGATCTGATTAGGAGGCTCAGCTTTCTTTTCACAGAATAGATATGTGTTTTCCTCTCCATTTTGTCTACCTAGGATTAATTTAATTCCTTTGTTCTCTGCTCAGGATTGGAGGAGTAGACTCCTTGGGTAAATGGATTTCTTTCTTTCTTTCTTACTTGTGGGAGCAACTCCAGAAAAATGTGTGTTGAAAGCCTGGCACGACATAAAACATCTGTGCTTCAGCACATAAAGTGCATTTGTTTCCTGCAAAACTGCAAACAGAAGTCATTGGACAGAGAAGAGCTGCCAGAGTTTGAAATCGTGGTACAAGACTTCTTGATCAAGTTGCCTGTGTCTGAGCAGAGTCCTTTGTTCAGTAGCTCAGCAATTCATAGTGACTCTGATCCCACTGGGGCTGGTATGGACCCCGATGTAAAGAGGAAAAAGGGCTTCTGCAAACTCTGCTCCCATGCTGTAGGCATTGGTGTTCCTTGGGAAGAACAGGAGGGTTTCGAAACAGCAGAGAAGGGAGATAGCAAGTCTTCCAACTTGGAGGACAGAGCCACTGCTAGCAACCTGAAGTATTTTTGGAACAATTTTAGAGGCAGCTTTTTGTCTTTCCAAGCAGCTTTATAGAAGGAAAAAGTCCTACCAGAAAGATGAGTACTACCTGCTGGAATACACACGTGTTCAGTGTAATGAGGAATCTGGTTTTCCCTGCTGAGCATCTGGTTCCCCCTGCTTGCCTGAATAGCATCCAGTGGGATGTAGAAGCATATAAAGTCCGGGGCACATGTGTGCTGATTCCTCTGGGATTGCGTATGATAAGATTTGTTTCTCTTTAGGGAAAAATGAGCAGCTGTCCCAATCAATGTGCGATACTGAATTTGTTAGCATATAATAAAGAGAAACAGCAAACAACAATATCCAGGGACAGACCCTTTCAGCGAGTGAAGTACAATGAATATTATTCTTAGGAGAATAACTGCAGCTGCTGTTGGCAAGCTCTAGTTTTTGTGCACCTCTAGACAGATGCAGCAGAAGAATTGGGATCGCTTGTCACATCAGAAAATTGGGAAAATGTTTGGATATGATGAACTGCTACTGCAGATTGCTGTTATGATTGTAGCTTTTTTTTCAGTCTGTTGCTCCTGTTTCAGGCACAGGTAGAGCAAGAACTGCTACAACCCCTCTGCAGCAGCAGCTGACAGAAGTGTGGTGGGAAATACAGCACCCTGCAAATGATTGGTTCAAGTGGAGGGACATTTTGACTGAATGATGTGTTATAGGACCAGAAGATTTCTCAATATATGTCAATGAAAATTCAGCTTGGAATCATCATTAAAGATACCAGCAGCACATTCAAATGACTGTGAACACCTATTAAGGGCATAAAAAAAAAATCTTACTAATCATTCCTACAAAAAATTGTGAAGTGTCATCTAATGCCCTGATTTTTCTGCAAGCCTCCCATAATTGGGACTAGCATCTGGCAGCACTGGAGCAAATAATGGGGTCTTCTCAGTTTAGAGTCCTTGTGTATATAAGAGCTCCTGGGCAGGATGATGAGTTGTTATTGTCCACTTTGTATAGGTATAATTCTTTGAGAGTTGACAAAGACAAGTGCAGTCACCCAGCAACCTGTAAGTCAATGGGAAACCTTATTGGTAAGCTGAGGTTATACAAAGACAGTGGAAAAGTATGCTTCTAGTTCTGCCTTTTGATAAATTCTGAGTGGGGGAGCATGCATATTGAAGCAATCCTTAACATAAAATAATAAGGAAAAAATACTGCTCTGTAAATGAGAGAAGGAGAGCAAATTGCTAGAGTAAAATCGATGCTCTGATGGTTCAGAGCTAGGTGCATAATTTTAGGTTCTCATTTATATTCCTTGGAGGGTTCTGTAGATTGAAATGTGCAGAAAGTCCAATGCTCCCATACCTTAAAGTACATCTCTTGCTAATTTTTGTCTTGGATTAATTTTTGAGGTTGGAACCTTTCTATGGCGACACTTTGCATTTTACTTCTAATTCAGGTGACTGGTCCTTGTAACTGCCACAGATTTAAGTTTCAGTATGAATTAAACACAACTTTTCTCTCCTTCTGTTTAATGTCAAAAGTTCATGCCTCAAGAGCACTGACAGGTTTAGATAGAGAAATTGGATTTGCACCACATCAGTTCAGCAGAAATTTCACGGGTTTTATTGTTTAACCACTTCTGTCATGTTATAGAAGTTTTCTGTAGGCTGCATTATCTAATAACAGACTTTCTTTGGTAAACTCTGACTTGTGTTTAAAGGATGATTTTGTTTCCTACCATGGAGATATGCTACTGTGAAAATGTCACTGTTTAAAGTCCCATGGATCACTGCACAAAGACAAAAAGGAACTTAGGTGTTTGACTGAAAAATTGCTTTCCCGGTATGGTAATACCAAGGTATATAGCCCAGCCAGGCTTATGAATGGATCGCACAGAATGAAAATCTTGTTATCCAATGTCTTCCTTGATTAGGTAGAATCAAACTTTGTGGTAGAGAGTTTAAAAAGAAAACAAAGTGTTGTTTCACCTGAATGCATTTAATGCAATCTAGCTTTGGACTTTCTTAACGGAGAAGTGTAGGAACAGCAACACCCTTGTAGGTCTTGTCCTGGTAAAAAAAAAACTGCACATGGTATCTATAGTAATGAACCTGTTGATTTTACTCAAAAGAGACTTTGGGTCCAAGTAATTTTTTTTTGTTTTGTTTTGCTTTTAGTCCAGGTTGTACCTGTCTAACTTAAAGCTGCCTCTTTTTAAGTATAGTTTCGTTCAAAGCCTTTTTTCCCTGATTTTAAAGCTTTCAGAGACACACACATCAAGGGAACTGTAAAAGTACAAGAAAGTTATTGATTGTTTGATTTGGTTTTCTGTTGTGGATTTTTTCCTTAAAGGCCCCGTGAAGTCCCTAGACTGAAGATTTTTGGTGGCTTTTTTATTTTCGTCTTGATGTAGACTGTAGCAGATGTTTACACCAAATGTTCCCTGAGTAGCACTTCTGATTTCTTTCGCAAAGGACTGGACGAAAGCTTTTCTGGAAGGTCAGCTTCTGTTTGCTGTTAAAAGCAAGATTGCAAGTGTAGGACTTGATTTATATATTTCATCTTTTAAGAGAGTATTGCTTGTTGTGACTTCAGAGTCAGAGAAGGAATCATGTTAGAAGACTTAAAGTTGGAAAAGTCAAGCTCTCTGCAGTCTGTGACCATTAGAATGAAGTTATCTTTTTGTAGGTAGTCTCATTGCTCTGGGTGAAATGGAGGCATTCTATGAACTAAATTTGCTGATAGTCAAAAAAATACTCTTTTATAATCATTTTATCTAGAAGGGAATACATATTCATATGAATTGAGGGTTCAGCCCATCATGTTTTCTCATGCATACAGTCTGAGTGTAATTTTAAACTGTTCTGACTTGTGATTAATGATTTTTGCTTAAGTCCTGTATTAAGATGTGGACAGAGAGAATGAAATAATAGGATCTACAATAATCCTTTAGGTGACAGTAAAGTAAGGAAGAATATTTGCTGTTAAAGGGCATCCTTTCATCTTTCAGTCTCTTCAGGCAGAGATTGGAGATGGCTGCTTAGTTTCTGTATGAAAATAGGAATTTCCAACACAGAATTTATTTATTTTACACTGGTACTGTGTGTGGGGTATGTTCTACTGTGCAGTTATGGAAACTGCACTATGACTACATTTTTTTTTTTAAGTCACAGAAACTGTTTCTGTGTTAGCAGTATGTATATTTATATAACTTGAATGTAGAAAACAGCATGACTTGCCTTTTGCCCTTTTTCATTCTTTGAATTTTTTCTTAGGAAGCAAAATGAAAATGCACAATAGCCTGGTATACAAAGGGAAGTACACTAGCAATGAGGAAGGAAAGACATTCAGAAACATGCTTTCCTTTAGTAGAAAGCCATTCTTCCAAGTATTGTGCTAGGCAGCCTTCCTCTGAACAAAGCCACTTCCATTGTATCTGTAATTTCTGCATGTAAATAATAACTTCTCAGGATATTCTTTAAGAGGCTTTTGGAAACATTATCTGTTATATCATGACATTTAATGTTCTCTGTGGTCATGTTGGAAGCCAGTAACAGAGTGAGGAATGTATGAACCACACCATTTGATACCCTGTCTTCCTTCTGTTCCCTATTGCATTGAATTGACTTCCTTTATTTTGTCAGCGCGCTATTCCTGATTGTGAACATCACTATATTATCAGGTTCCAACTGTGTTATTACACTTCGACATAGTCAGTACCTATTTTTCTTTGTTGCTAAACTGACATACTTAAAAGGAACTGGCTTGCTTGAAGTGTTTGGATCTTAACATTTTTTCCATAGTCTGTTACTACATGCCAAGTCAGCCTCAGCTCCTGAATATGCAGCTTTCCCACATCCTCTTGCAGTTCTCCAGCTAAGTCCGTGTTTTGCCAAAGTATTACTTCATTTATCATCCAGAATGGGTAATTCCTCAGCTCTTGTTTTTCCTGTTCTGGTCTAGCCTGAGCACAGTGAGCCCCTAGGCTGTAGCAAGTATGCATTCTTTTTCTTTTCTTCTCTCCTCATTATGTGTGTAAATCCACTGCAAGCCATTCAAATGATAGGTCTACATGGCTATCTGTGTGAATGAAGAAATTATACACAATATATAGATTGCTGTCAGTTCTGCAAGTGTTAAAACCCTTTCTTTTCCTTCAATTAATCAGTTAAATTTGCGTTAATTGAATTCCTGTCTTATTCTAGTCATTCCACCAGCTGGGTCAAGAACTTTACTTTCTCTGTGATGGTGTTAGCTTATATTGAATTTGAGAAGTAACTTCTGAATGGTTCTTATAATAGATTGCAGTGACTCTGAGGACAAGCAGTCAAATTCTTGATTAGCTGTTCTGTCAGAGAAGAATAGCAATGAGTCAAAACTATGGATGTCTTTCTAGGCAAGAATTTAGCGTTATTCCAAGAAGCAATTTTAAAAGCCGTTTGCCCTAGTAGTAATGAGCAAAGCAACTTTTAAGCAGAAAAATGCCCCTCTTAAAGTGAAATATGATGCTCCAGAGTGGTGGTAAAAGAAAATACTATTTCTGGTTCAAGTCACATGTAACAGATCATGGCTGTTAAAGCCCTTTGTTGGTAGAAAGATTCAGTATTTACTGCCTGGTTTCTCTCGCGGGTCATTAGCTTGTCAGTTAATCGGAAAGCTTGTGAGGGGCTTCTCTGTGAGGGTGTTTTTTGGTAGAAGAAAACAACCCAGGAATAAACTTAGTGAAAAGCTGTTCGTAATTGGTAACCATGGCTGGTATGTACATGGTTTTGATTGCTGCATGTGAACTGTATGATGGACTAATCCCTAAAAGGGATAAGGGATTCCTGTGGTATCGCTCTGAAGGCTAACAAGGATTCAAACCAGGATACTACTGTGAAATTCACACCATAAATAATATAAGTACACTTGTAAAAGTCTGCATGAATCCTGTAAGTGAAACAAAAGGATTCTTTAGATTCAAGTCCGTGGTTAATGTGGGTGAGACAAACAATGATTTAGTAATTATAGTCTTTATTGATGTCTCAGATTAATATAAAATTCTCTTAAAAGTATAGTTCTGTAAAATTATTTTAGAACTATAGTTCTGCTGTCATTGAAATGGCTCTGTGAGATGCCTTATTTATTTTTCAGTGACTTGATACATGCTTTTAAAAAAAAAAATAAAAATCTGGGTATAGAGAGGGTGCTTTTTCCCACTCAGCACCTGGACCTGAAAGTCTGCATGAGCTTGTACATCCTTGTTAGCAATATGGACACTACAACTGGGTCTTAATTTGTAATACTGTTTTGGACCAATGGTTTAAAAAGAAAATAAAAATTGATCCCTGTTCCTGTTAGATGTGTGAGTTCTGCAGAGGAGTGAAACCTTGTATAAACCTGGGGGGCTTTCTATGAAGAAAGTAAACAGATAAGAGGAAAGGCATATGGAAAAGATTTGTTAAGTAGAGGTGCCATTTTTATACTGTTGTTCTTCTGGCTATAACTGCACTTTACATTTTATTATGGCCTGGGTCTTTAGAGTTGAATTTTATAAAGCAGTTTCAGAACAATTGGGCCAGTCACCCATTACTCATTCAATTACACACTGTGGCCTTGCTGCTCCCTGTCAATATCTGTACACAAAGCCCAGCTCATTTTTTACATAACCTGACCAGTTCAGATGCTGATTGTGGTAGATGCTCAAAGTCGCTGGGAGCTCCAGACCCTGAGTCAATAAATGGCTAAATAGTTCATTCCCTCTGGCATGCCCAGAGGCAGGCAGAAAGCTGATAATGGCATCCTCTCGCAAGTACTGTTTTGTGGGTTTTGCCTGTGTATTGCTGTAGAAAAGGGAGAAATAGGAGATGGCTAGGTGGGAAATATTAAACCACTTCTGTGTAGCTAGCCAGTTGTATTTCTGTTCTGTTGCCTTACGCAGGCATTGACTTACGCTGTCATGAGGTGTTTCTGAGGGGACTGCCTCATTTGGAGCTGGAGGGGCCCCTGTGTGCTGTGGTGGTAAGGAAGTAACTGGCCTTGCTGGGCTGTAGATAGAAAAAGTGTGTGCTTCAGGAAGCAGGACATTAGGAAAAGCAATGTAAATAACTGTCTCATTTACACAATTAAAGGATACACTGGACAGCTGAATTCTGCCTCTGAGGCTGCCTGGCTCCTGTGAGCAGCTGTGTGAGATGGTCCAGCCAGCCTTTCTGTATGTAGGTGGTCAGTATCTTGAGTGCAAGTCTGACTTTGTGTGCTTTGAGGTTCAGACTTACATAAATGCTGACTTTTGCAACAGGACTCAGTAAGTGCTGTGCTTGGAAAGTATGAAAGACCAAGTTCTCAAAAGAAAATCAAAATGCATAGGTAGGCAACAGGGACTGTGTATGTGTCGGAAGGGGCACTTGGTCTTAATGTGCTTTCTGAATAACAGCGTGACTTGTGTTTCTTCCACCTGTAAAATGAATACAGTGCTGCCTTATCTTGGGAGAGTATCACTGAAATAATTCCAGTGATGTTTCTGAAATGTTGGATACTTCAGCGCTGAATACTAGAGAAAATCTCAGAAATAAATTAATAGTTCTTATTCAGGAAGAATGAACTACAGTTTTTACAGTGCAGCTGAAAGGAAGGGTCAAAATGCTTCTGGTGAGGAGTGCTGACTGTCATGTACACTGAATTGAAGCTAAAAGAAAATAGCTTGTGATAAAGTAATTGAACATTGTACAGAAGTGTATACCTGCAAAGTAGGAAGAAGTGTTAATGTTGCAAAAGTAATCTCTATGCTAAGTCGTAATGCCTGATTTGACTTGAATTTTTGAACTTTATATTAAAAAATGTAACTTTTGAATTTATTTACAAGCACCAAAGGCACAGGTTTGCCTTTAGGTTTGATAATATGAAAGTGGTAAAGCTATCTGGTTTTATATGTGGTAATATGAAAGTGGTAAAGCTGTCTAGTTTTATATGTGGTAGAAAACCTTGGATGTGTTCATAGAAGCATAGACCATGCCTCCGTTTTAGCTCACTGTTGAATAAATTTGGTACAAGTACTCTGTAGGGTTTTTTTGTGAAACTAAACAAACTGAGTAGTGATACTTCATTTAAAATTACCAGGAGAACAAGAGACTGCAGCTGAACTTTTCCTGACAGAGTTGAGAACTGAGTTATAAAAGGATAGTTAAATGCAAACTCTCTGTGTCAGAAAAGCCTTTGTGTTAGGTGTTTGGATGGTAGCTTAGCAAAGCACTAGTCCTGAACACTGCTGGAAACTTCTAAGATATTATGGTCACATAAATAATCATAATTATGTTTCTGATGGTAAATGCACACAAACTCATTAATTAAGAACTATAAAGCTAGTGTATGAACCATTTTGCAAACAAATGTTATTAAGCGTATAGAAATTGGGTGAAAAAATGTTAGTCACTAGCAACACTGAAATCAAATATACAGATTTTATCTTGATATTGTCTCTTTTGTGCTTGTATGAGTCACCTTAATGCCTATGTGCTTTCATATGAAAATGTTTCTTGCATAGCAGATAGCCAGAGAAGATCAACTTCATTTTATTTTACTTTAATCCCTTCTAGCCTTCAGGAAAAAGAACAATCGTTCTGCATGTCCATTAAAGAAACTACTGCCAAAGTAAGTACACGTCAGTTTTCAGTTCTTCAGAACATTCAGAGAAGTAGATAATAGCTTGCAGCTTAATAAATTGTCTGGATCTTAGGAAGTTGGTTTAGTGGTGTTTCTTCCGAAGAGATTTTGCATGTAAGTATTTTTAAACATAGACTCCAAAAAAACCCTGCAACTTTTATATTGGGATAATCCACAGTGATTATGCTTAAAGAATCAGATGGAGTAACCTACTGTTTTTCAGTTTATGTTTAGTAGTGATCACTTCTTGCTGGTCTCCATGTAGGAACAGACTCTTCTGCTTCATGAAATGGAAGTGACCTCTGCTTGCTTTCCTAGCTGACTTGGTTTAACTGGTGTGAAGGAAGAGCATAAATGAAGTACCTCTTTTTCCCACCCTTTCACTAATAATGAACTAGCAATCTAATTCTCATCCCCCTTTAAAAATACAAAAAGCAGCCATGTCACATATTTAGCATATCTCTTGTTTCTAACCAGAGATGTTAATACTTGAGTGGCTCAGTGAGCTAAAGAGCATCTCTGCTGCTGGAGTGCTCTAGGAAAAAAAAAAAAATAAAAAATCAATTTATTGTGGCTAATTGATATAGGTCTATGTGGAACAGGGAGTGGAAACTGGGTTTTGATTGTAATATATTTATTTACTTATTTCAAGAGTATGATGGATTTATGCTCTGAAATAAGTTTATTTTTTCATGTTCTTTCTCTAATGGCACTTGCCAAAATGAGTGACAATTTTGTTATCTATTCTTAGTCTTCTGAACCAGTATTTCTAGCATGCACTGTTAAAAAGACCATTTGAAGATTGTATCTCCATACTTCTCCCTTCTTCTCTCCTACTTTATTTTGAGCTTATTCTCCTCTGTTCCTTGCTTATGCACACATCTTGGGAAAAATTAATATAGACCACTATAATACGATGCTCCCCCCTGTATTTTTTGAATGAATATGAGTGAAGTATCAAAGAAAAATTCTAATTGACCGACAGCTCATCTCCTAAAATGAATGAGACACTCAGTACAAGAGTGATGGGTTTTTTTCAAGCTATCTGCAAGCTAAAATGTTACAGATTTTTTGTCTTCTCTCCTGAAAATGTTTGCCTCTTGAAGCTTTATTTTACAGCCGTAGTATCAAGAGGCTTTTTCAATACGAGCTGAAATATTGGGTAACAACTAGAGAAGCCTATGAGGTGGAATTCCACAGCCTTGATTGTTGCTTTAAATATTCAATATATAAAATACTCTTTTAATTTTATTCCATTCCTATGTGATGACTTTTATTTATTGGAGGAGATAAATAGGAATCGCATAATAAGACTGCTCCAAATAATTTATTATTCTATTTATTCGGATTGTATCATCCTATTGCTTTCTTAAACTTGAATAGAACTGCTCTTTTAAACCTTTTCATTGTATAGGGAAAACACTACTTTGTCAAAGGTCTTTTCTTTCCCCCAGTGCCACTAGTATTTATATAGCCTCTTCTGCCTCATCTGCGTTGCGTTCAGCTGAGGCTGCAAAAGCTAAGATTAGGCTGCTAATGAAGGGAAGACTTGCTTACGCACCACGTTCCATCAGAAATACCTGCTTTTGCTAATGCCAAAATTGTGCTGTATGGGAGATCCAGGCAGACTGTCCTTTTCTCCACTGTAAATGAGAGAGGGAATTTCTCTGTCGTTTCCAAGGTACTGTTGTAAAGAAATATTGAAAGTTATTCTTTTTTTTTTTTTTCCCCTCCTGAAATGGTTGGAGAAAGAGTAAATTTCAGTGCTTTAGTCAGTGTCCTTGTCCATGTTTCTGCTGCTTTAGATTAGCATAATATGCTGGAAAGATGGAAGAGGATGACAATGGTCAAATTTGCTTTTGATATTTTGAGGCTATTCATCTTGATTTCACATATCTTTGCTAGCCAGCATCCTACTGGTTTCAGACTGCTTTTCTGAGTAGTGTTTGTGTCTGAACAGAGATCTGTAATGTATATTCCTAAACAAAAGCTGCTTTTTTTTTTAAAAAAAAAAAGTCTGCTTTAAAAACCTCTCACAAACCACTAAAGAGGATTTTAAAAAAATACAGTAATATTTGGCTGTAAAGAACTTCCTTGAAACTGAAAGGGAGTTTTTTGGGTTTTGGGTTGTTTTTTTTCTAGATTGGGAGCTTGTTGATCCGTGAGCAGCAGAGCTGGTCACTGAGAACGGGTCACGGGAGAAGGACTTGCTGGGGCCACAGGTGCTTGTAATAAAACTGGTTAGGGGAGGCCGGTGTGTTCCTGGCAAGCAGGGGGAGGGCACTGGCTTTGTGAATGTTCAACATCTTTGTTAGCTAAGAAATAATCTTTCCTCAGTGGCTGAATAAGCTACTGTAATGAATAATGGTAGCTGTTATTAAGATAAAATAATTAAAAAAAAATGAAAAGAATCGGAGCCCGAGAGAAGAACTGATGTAACATAGGAGTAGTACTATTGGAGGATGCTATATTATTTGCCTCTCCTGGTCGCTCATTTAGTTAGTTTTGTCAAACTATGCCATATGATAGCTCTGAAGACTAATGCTGTTCATTTATCTACAGAATACACGTGACAGATACAGGCAGAGGCTTAGTAATGTACTTGTCTCATGTTCCAGAAGAATCATCTGAGATAGAGGAACTTCCTTTCAGCCTCTGGTTCCTGCATTTGGTCCGTTAACAAAGAATGCCAGTGAGCTTTGTTCTGACAGGAGTGCTTACAAAGTGGACAGTGTTCACTAGAAACTGATTAAACCTCCCAGCTTATTTTGCATAATTGCCAAACAGCTGTCTACTGGTAATGACTTTAAGTTACTACCAGCGTGGGATATATTCATGCAGTTTTCCTGGAGCTAAGATTCCCCACCTAATTGCAATTCACTGAGCCATTCAGTAGTGCTAAAGAGAGAGTGCTGCTTAGAAGGAAGTCATTAAAAACTTTCAGATTTATTTTGGAGATGTGAGACAGAAATGGCCTTTGGGTTCTTTGGGCACATTTATTCACCTCTGGCAGGTTTGGGTGTTTTAAAACATTTTAAGTGAATTAGTAGGCAAGTCATTTAGAAAGGGGGTACTGAAATGAGGTGAAATATGTGGGAATTGAAAAAATTATAATAGGTGCAGAAGTGATGAGATATATGTTTTTAAATTAATAGGAAGACTCTGAAGTCTTTAGATAGCAACTGTTACTGCTTAGAGGATAGTTCTGTTGACTCAAGAAAAAATATGACCCATTTACAGTTAGCAGATGTTCTCAGCTAAAGCAAGAGGGTATTACACATTTAAAAGCATTTACAGTTGGTGTCATATCTGAATTGTTATACTTAATTGTACAAACAGATAAGCCATTATTGCTGTAAGGCTTTTGCTCTTAAAGTGAAGTGGTATATTTGCTTCTGTTAATAAGCATGGTATATACACTTGGTTTCTAGGGGAGGAAAAATAAGGAGGGCAGGGAAACTTTCCTCTGGAGATTTCATTTCACATCGCATCTCTTTGCAACTGTCCTGTGCCTCTCTTGACTATTGCTTTACCCTTGTTTCCAATGAACATAATGTTTTCTCAAGTGTCAGCTCCAATTTTAAGCAAGTGTTTCATGTCTGCCTTCAGAACAAGAGATTTACCTTAGCTTGATGAGGGATTTTTGTGTTTGTTCATTTTGCCTTCCTTCACAAATAGTGCAATATGGAGTAAGAACCAAAATTTTTCAATATGTGGGAGTTCTCTGAAATGTGTATGCTGTATAAGGTCCTTCTGAGGTGATAATGTACACTTAAATGTAAAATACAGGAACAGTTGAGCTTCCTTTCTTTTTTTTCCTCCTCTCTTCATGCTTTTAATACCAGTCCTGATTCATTGCTGAAGGAACTTCCAGTTAAAAAAGAGAGAGAGGAAAAGTCAGAAACCTGAACCTCAGTCGGGTGTGTCTCCTGATTGTGAAACAAAGTAGAGTATTGAACTGGTATAGCCTTATTTATCACTTGTGCCAAGAATTAGTGATGGCTGCTTTGCACATCCTCTGCACCGTCCTCACCAGCCTGCCCGCATTAGGCGATGCCATACTATGAACAGACAACACAAGAACACCCTTCACGTCCCACCACCTCCACCACACTTCCGCCTATC
>JAAGNO010019628.1:31875-45896 GCA_033439905.1 Ceryle rudis | reverse complement strand
TGTCAGGAGCTGTCAGAGCCAGAAGGTCTCCCCTGAGCCTCCTTTGCTCCAGGCTGAACAAGCCCAGGGCCCTCAGCTGCTCCTCACCACACTTGTTCTCCAGACCCTTCCCCAGCTCCGTTGCCCGTCTCTGGCCACGCTCCAGCCCCTCAGCGTCCTTCTGGGAGTGAGTGGGCCAAAGTGCAGCAAAGGATAAAAGCTGGGAAATGGGTGGGTATAGCTGTCAAGAGCATATAGAGGTGGACACGTAAAATGGCAGGGAGGTGTGAGGAAGTATAGACCTGCCCGAGGAGAATGAGCAAGCTGGAAATATAAGAAGAACAAATTTCATGGAAGGTGGCAAGGGCAGGAACAGCAGAGTGTGCTAAACCTTTTGTTCCTGGACAGAGCCTCCACGAGCAAAACTTGAAGCAAACATATAACCCAGCCACGGGTGGCAGGACGAGCACAAAGGGATATTGCAGCAAGGCCATACTGTGCTTTTAAACACCAGGTCCTGATTTTTGAGCACTAGCTTTTGCCATCTCAGTATTCCTACAACTTAGGGCTTTGTCTGCTAAAACAATAGGGTGAGAAAAGACAGATACCAGATATTGCACCTTGCTGCTGAGCAGCTGACAGCTTTTAATTAGCTGTCTTACAAAATTCAGATTGCAATTTGGGCTTTGTATTTGACCAACATCAGTTTTACTGGCAGTTTCAGTGATCTCCCTCAAGACTGGGTTACAAAAATATCTCTAAAAACACTAAGAGTGAGATTCTGTCATGCTAATGAGAGCTCCTCTCTCTGGCAGTGAAGATGTGGATATTGTCAGGACTTCATACAGAGGAGCCAACGTGTCGAACACTTGACCCTTCACCAGAGCAATGAAGAGCTGCTACAAGACGAGGCTTGGAGGTAAAGTTTCTGTTGTGTTTAATTCCACCTGGAAAAGAACTCAAGCGCCTGAAAGCTCTGTCTAAACAAAATATGCCTGTTTGTAAACTTTGCCTTGTTTGCGTCCTTGGCCCATGAGGATTACTGCTGCAACAAATATCTGAAGTTGCAGCAACATCTCTTAGTTGTTCCCTTTTGGTTTATTCCTGCGCCAAACAGACTTCTCCCAGATCGCTGGAATTTGCCCACCTTCAGGAGAAACTTGGCATCTGTGTCCAACTTACATCATACTTTAACAGCTCTGCTGTGCAAGGGTTCCAAGGGTTGTGTAGGCAACTATCAGAGATTGACTGTAAAATGTACACGTACCTGCGCTCCTTTCTCTGACAGGATGCTGTGATAATCTTAAAAGGTTTTCTTTTTTTTTTCCTCTTGAGTCAGGAAATCAAGACAATAACTGGGAGAGGGTTTTTTTACAGGGTGCCAGATGGCTTCTTGCTTTTTCCTCTCGCCTTTCTCCTCAAAGCACTGTAACACCAGCTAAAACAAAGAACCTTTCTCTACTAAACAGTCATAAGTTCAAGTATTTATTCTTCAAGCTTCTCACCTATTCCAGTGTGGATATGCATTTGGGAAGAACTATGTTATTTATTGACTAGAGAGACATAAAATTTCATGTCAAATGGAAAAAAAAAAAATATTTATACCCTGGCATTTATTATGTAGAGGTGAAATAAACCCCTGTCCTGTACCAGCAAAATCCTGCACACATGCAAGGTTCCAGTAACATCCAGTCAAATCAGTGGGACCCCCAGTCTGTCATGGGAGACTGTTCATGTAAAGAGCTGGTTGTTGCAGTAAATTCCTTCTGATTTCTGCCTGAATTTCTCCATGATCCATCCTTCTCGCTCTCTACTCACTGATGCTGACAGCATTACTCAAAACTTCTGTCAAACATCTTCCTATTGTACTAGACCTAAAAGCTTAGAATATACTTTCTAGGAGGGAACTACTGGAGAGAGTCTGGTGGAGGCTACAGAGATGCTGAGGGAACTGGAGAATCTCTACCAAGGCCAGGCTGAGAGCCCTGGGGCTGTTCAGCTGGGGAAGAGCAGCCTGAGAGGGGAGCTGAGCAATGCTGAGCAAGAGACAAAGGGTGGGAGTCAGGAGGATTGGGGCCAGATTCTTGTCAGTGGTGCCCAGCAACAGGATGAGGGGTGGCAGGCACAAACTGGAACCCAGGAGGTTCCTCTGAATAGGAGGAGAAACTTTTTTGGTGCAAGGGTGACAGGGCCTGTCCCAGGCTGCCCAGAGAGGTTGTGGAGTCTCCTCTGGAAACTCCCAAACCCACCTGAACACTGCACTGCTGGGCCCCCTGCTCTGGGTGACCCTGCTGAATGGAGCAGGGGGGTGGCACCAGATCATCCCCAGAGGACCCTTCCAGCCCCCACCATGCTGGGATTCTGTGAAGTGACAAAAGATGCTCACTCAGGTTGCTGGAGCTGAAAGCCACAAGCAAAACCAACAAAGAGAATCGATAGGTTGAAGATCTGCCTGTTCCTGTGCCTCACCATCTCTGAGTGTGTTCCAGCAGATGGTCACTGTCTGTGGCGTAGCTGCAGTGGAAGCAGCACTCTGAGGGTTATGATTTGCTATAGCAAGTGCCTGTTTCCTTCACCTTTGATGCCAAGTATTCAATCAAAGCGTGGTGTTTCAAGGTGTGGTTCTTTGTATGGAACTTGATTACATTCTGCAACTACTTTGTCCTGTTGACTTTAGTCCCGTTTCTGTACCTTATCTCAAGTTGGATAAAAAGAGAATTAGGTATCTAAGTAACATTAAAAGTCCAACCTAAATGACTTTAATAGGATTTGCTGTTTTCACTTGAGTAGCCTTAATCCCACTTGCTGTATTTAAAGTGGTAGATGATAGAAGGTTTGGCACTGATTTAGAAGAGTCCATCATGTTATAAAGCTTACAGAGAGGCACTAATGCCTGAAAACCTTGTAAAATTTAAGTTATAACATCAAATGCCTTAATTCACCATGGTCCTAATGGTAAAATATCACCAGGAAAACAGTCTCAGACTGGTGCCAGTCAACACTGAAACAATGTTCCTACACGCTTTGACATTGTTCCAGGCAAGAGAAACCCATATTGGATAAGAGATCTCCCATTTTCTACAGCCAGTTAAAACACGTAGCGTGTCAGAGAAGACCAGCGACATGTTATGAAGGCACAGCCACGCTGAGTCTCCCTTTGGTTTGCATTACTTTGACATGTGAGGGGTGTAGCAAAGAGCTGTGTGCTGTGGTAGGTAAGGAGCAACATCTCACCCTCAGTATCTATTTTTTTTCCCCAGTAAATTTGCTTTTTAAGAGGAATTTTATTGCTTTCATTTATTTTTAACTGAGAACAAGGGGTATTTTTATATGTTTTTCAAACCAATTTAATATGTAAATATGTAAATAAATAGGTTTGAAGGTCAACCATCCATTTACTGCATCCCGAGAGTATGAAATTTACTTTCATTTTATACTGTAAAACCCTAAACCTGAGAGCTTAGCATGTCAAAAATATCTGGATTTAAAATGTCAGATGTATATTTAGCTACCATGCTTACAGCAGCTAGACAGTCAGCATGGGACGTTTCAGGGGGGAAAAAAGAAATCAACCCAAATGGGTAGATCTTTGTGTAAGCATATTACTAGATCGCTGTGAAAGCTTTGAGCTTAAACGAGGAATATCTTCTGCAAAAAAAAGGAGTTTTACTGCAAATCCTAAACGAATGGCTTGATTTTCAAAAGTGCTTAAACTGGCACAAAGTGCCAAAGGGGGATAAAGGACTTCTGAAAATGATAATGTTTAGTGAGAAGCTTATCTCTAGGAACTTATAAAGAAGTTGGGCAGAGACTAAGCAGTGCAAATAGCTTGACCCATTTAAATTCTAAGCATTGGGGAATTATTTGCCAATCCCCCCCCCCCCCGACAGTAAAACCAAAGCTAATAAATAACCACATTGCATCATCGTTCCTTGCTACCTTCAGGGAAATCCTGTTGACTTAGACCCTTGGTTGCCAAGTGAAACAATATTTGAGTTCTTGAATGACATATAAGCTTTAATCCAGGTTGGCGATTTAATCCAGGCTGGGTATTCACTGACTCAGCTGAGTTAAGTGAATTAGGTGGTTTTATTTCTGTTTTAGTTGCTGTTTCTTCAGCGGATTCAACTAAAGAAGGATGACACTGCCTACAGGGCCTGTACTAATCGCATCCAGAGTCTCTATAGTGGAATCATTAAAGGAAGCACATTAGAGCCATTTAAGGGTCAGACTTAATGGTTTTAAGGGTCTCCTCTAAGCAAAACAATTTTATGATGTCACAGGCTTTTGAAAAGCCTACAAAGTGCTCGTCTTCCCCTTTGCAAAGGCTGTGTTGGTCTGGCTTTTGATCAAGGTATCTGCAGGTCTGTCCTCTGATTGACTTCTCCCTCAACTTTCCATTTTCTGTCTTCCAGGTCACCCCAGGAGATGATTCTAAAACATCAACATCGCTCAGTTGTGTGGAGTTACACCAAGAATGACTTTGGCCTTGTTTAAAACCAACAGCAGTTTCAGAGCATGGCAGGGAAAAAAAAAAATCCTTACTTAACCTAAACATTTTTCTTGTTAGTTTTCACTGGAAAACTTGTAAACTAATTGACGAAGGCATCACTTGTCCTACCTTAGCATGAAGTAGTAAAAAAAGCTGTGTTTTCTTGGTTTGATTCTGAAACTTAGTTATTGCTTTTGGATCTTTTTACAAGAAGTTATTACACGCTAAGTAAGCCTCTTGTTTAAACAAGTGAAAATGTACATACCTTTATTCCAACAAACCAGAAATTACCTCTTTTCCTTTGCCTAGCTGGGGCCCTCCCAAGGCAAGGAAGATCTATTCAGTGCTTTTCCAGCTCTTGAACCTGAATTGTCTCTCTTCAAAAGAGATTAGAGCTGAATAAACAGTAAGTGCGATGTTGAAGCAGCGATCAGAGTACATTCCTTCTGCAGCTGGATTTGGAGACTCTCTACGCTCAGCCTGCCACTGGGAGTAGCTCTCTCCCTACCTAGGCTAGGAAAGGTGAGACCTGTGAGAGGATCCCGTACATCTCCAGAGCAGTGAACATCGAGTGTAGCTTCTAAAACAGATGATTCAAACTTTGGAAAAGAAGGAACCCAGGCACTCGGCATAGCAACCTGATTCCTGTTGCCAAGAATATTCCCACTGGAGTTTTGACAAATGCATTACAATTCAATATCTCACAGCCACGGTAATTTCCAGTTGCTCCTAGTTTCTGAGCTGGGCTTGGCAACCCTGAGCGAGTCACGCCAGGGTGGCTTATTTCAAACACCGTCTAGTGAATCTATTTAAGAGACTCCAAAAAAAGGCAATTAGCAAAATATTTTAGCTTTTGAAGGTAGGAATGGCAGCTGTCAGTCTCTCCTCTTTAAAGACTGCTATTTGCTCGTTAATAGCAAGTCACAACGGGGCTGAAAAATGCTAAATTAATAAAGGTGAAAAAACCCAGAAGTCTGTTGAGCTTTTCCACGTACAAAATTTGGCTCTTACTGAGCCTCAGCATGGCACACGCTCTTCCCATCTCATTAAACCCCAGACATGAAGAGAGATATGTCCTTTAGTGATCAGAATCTCCAGCGTAAAGGAAAGTTAACATTTGTTGTTAAATGAAAAGGAGAGAGGAAGACTGAAATCTCACGATTTTAATAATGGCAAATAAGTAACCAAGGAGAGAAGGTTCTTCTGATCTTGTTAACTGGTCTGCAACATGTGGCTATATAGTTATATTAATTTTAAATGCAGTACATTATGCTGAGAAACACTGTATAGGCCTTTCCTCAAATAAAAATAACATCATGAATCAACAGAACAAGTTTATTTATACTTTTATCTTTTGTTGTTAAGTTTGGAGGGACAGTGACGTTTTAAACACACCAGGATGAACAGAAAAATATTAATAAGGTGGTAGAATTGTCTGTCTTTTCCATAATCTATTTAATTCTTTGTTTCCACAATAATTGCCACAGTAGATCTATGGAGCAGGTTGACTGTCTCATGTCTCTTCGATATAGTAAGCTGTGTTTTAGCTACAGAGGTATTCCCAAATCTACTGTCAGACGTGGAAACCCGAGAGTTTGTCACTGAAATAATTACAGAAGCCAGTTCACGACAATTTTTCTTAAACAGGAAAAGTTCGGGGTTGGTTTTTTTCCTTTTTCTTTGTACTATTCTGCTTTTACCAGTAGATGGCCTGCAAGAACCAGCATTTCCTGCAACTTGGTGCTGCTGTCCAAGGCGTAAAGGGACGTGTGGAGTAGGCTGTTCACTCTACTGGCGTATTTACTTCTGTACCAGGGTATTTGGGAGGGGGAAGAAGGGAGGAGACAGAATAAGACTGGAGTCTTACTGGCATAACTGGCCAGATTGGCAGGGTTGGAGGAGAGAGAGTACACGAGCGTTGAATTAATTCAGCTGGGGTGAAATCTTGTTTCCAGTGAATATTTAAAACTATAGCAGTATTTTAAAAATAAAACTGTATCAATATTTAAAATAATATCAATGGATACTCCAGAATGCTTGGGTTTGAGGGGGGAGGGTGTCCACAAGATGCTATCACAGCCACTTTCATTGCAGTAATTCACTTACATTTTTATTTTATCTGGGGTTGGTTTTTTCTTTTCTTTTTTTCCTTCTGTGGAATTCACTTGTGCCTGTCCCGTGGTGGTGTTCTCAGCAAAGCTATAGGAGTTCAAGTCCCATGAAGGTTTCTAAACGCCTGTCCAAATTATTTGGGTTCGATTACTTCTACGGAAGACAGATTGACAGCTCCCGGGAGGTGATTGATTACCTTCCCTTGTTAACCTTGTGCCTTTCCTCGGGGCAAGGCTTTCTCCTAATCCAGTGCTTATTTATAGGGCAAATAGCAACAGAGATCCTGCCCAGGGCCACCTGTTGATACTATTCCAGCTTTCATCACTGCCTCATCGTGTTTCTAGCTCTTTCATAATGTAAGCAGGATATTTTTCAAGAGCTGGATTTTTCCGTGAGTTCTTATATAACAAAACATTTCCAAGACCCCTTCACCCAAAAGAAGTCCAGACGATCTAAAAATAGCTATCAGCATTTGAAAGAGCACACGAACAAGGCATTTGCTTCAAAATTAAGCAAACCCCCTTAGATTCTCCCCTTTGTGATTCCCAGAAATGGAGCAAACAAACCCAGTTTTATGCAAATGAAAAGCAAAAAAAAAAAAACAAACAAACAAACAAAAGGCTGAGAGCAGTAAATTCTAGCAGCAAAAGCAGAGAGCCTAAGAGAGACATTTTCCAGCTAGAAGCACTTTAGAAAATTAGCCTCTCCCTGCGACCTTGACGCACTAAGAAAAACAGGCTGTAATCCTCTGAATTCAACTACAAACCAAGAAGTTTAAGCTTCCATAACTGTACTTCATTGGGATTTACTCAGCAGCTTGCACGCCAAGGACCTGCTTTTTCAAAAGGCAGTAAGACTTACATTATTCTGACTAATTAATTATTAGTAACCTATTCATACTATTATTGCATTTCATTAATAGCACTGTTAGTGTCACAGAGGAGACACAAAGTACACTGAATAATTTACAGACAGTTTTCCAAAGGACCCTGGCAGAATGCAAGTCCTCTGGAGATCCTGGCCAGACCCATTCTCCCCTGGATGGAGTCAGTCCTTACAATCCTTCTAGGCTTCTAATTTCATCACTAGCATTTAGAGTGGTGTACCAGTGATGGAGCTGGATGGAGGCCATTTGCAGCCTCTCAAAGCAGATCTAACCATGACTGGTAGAGGAAGAGAAAGAGAAGGGTAAATGAAGCGGTAAACTGACATTTTTTCTTACAGACTTTGCTGCAGCCTCTAAATCACTAACACACATCATTTTTGTACCTTTAGCACATCTTATCTCCCTCTAAGTTTCCCCTGAATTCAGTGTGTGTTTTTTAACTCGTGATGACAACATTGAGGAACATAATCCGACTGATGGATTAATTATATGAGAAGTAGTTAAAAAGAAACATGTGTCATAGTTTAACCTCTGCTGGCAACACCCTGCAGCTGCTCATACCCAGCTTCCCTCTTCCCCCCAGTAGGATGGGGAGGAGAGCTGGGAGGAAGAAAAAGATGATACCCTGTGGTTAAGGACAGGTTAATAAAACAACACTATGATAGAAGAAAACAACAGTAGTAACAGTAACACCAAAGAAATAACACACAAAACAAGCGATAGAAATCAGGAGGCTCTACCTGTACCTGAGACACCACTTTCCCTGCTCCAGTTGCAAGCTCAAGCCACACACTGGAACAAGTTGCAGCCCCAGTCTGGCCCAGCCCTCCCCTTATATAGGGGGCAGATGTCAGTCTGGTATCCACTCTCCCATTGGCTGCCTCACTTGTTTATCCCACTGTGGCCCCTGCCAGATGCAGCCTCTCCCAGCTGCTTGGGCCAGCAGTTGCTGGTGATAGTTAACCCTCTCCCAGCCAAACCCAGTACACATGATCTCATACTTCCATGAGCAGCAGGGTTTTGGTGGTTTTCTTGTTCGTTTTTGTCCTGTAGAACTTATTGATAAATTTTAATCTCGATGCCAAGACTTCAAAACCAGACAAGGAAAATTAAAGAGCTTCATTTATGCAATTTGAAATTAGACTGGAGCACTAAAAAATAGAGGCAATTAAAATTTGGGATGTCTCATCTGCCTGATTAAACAGCCGAGATGCGTGACTGACACTCCTCTCCAATCTTCATTTATTTGTTTAATATTAAAAACTCCTCAGATGTATATAAGCCATCTGCTGTTCTCAGATTCACTGAGCCTTGGTATGTGATGCATTTGCAGAAGCATCTTCATTGGATGCTATCAACTATGGAAATTTGCTCGTGGAATTTTCCAGTAGAAAAAGCTGATGCTTTCTACACATTTCTGATCATGGCCCAATCATCTTCCCTCATTTCTCCACAACAGCTCTATTTTGATTGTTACAGTGAAGCTGCAGACTGCTCTGGTGTGATAAATGCCACTGGCCCAGTGACAGCAGCCAGGCTGGGTCCTTCTTGGCACGTTTGGGCCACTTGAGCTCATTATTTCCTCAGTGCACTGCAGAAATTTCCATCTGGAGATGGTCCCTTTGCTCAACTGGTGGACCATAGGTCAGCCTGGATCTTAGATCATAGTGTGGTGACCATCACAGTCTAACAGTGCCAGGGTAAGCGGGAGAGCGTGACAGTGGGTGAGGAGTTTCAGATGGAGGAGGAATCCCTGTCTGCTGACACATCCCATCACACCACAGAAATGTCTTTTCTGAGGAAAGGTGGTAGCTGACTCTCTACCTCTGCACATGGCAGTGTTTGGCTTCCCTCTTCTCCATCGGCCAACTCACTTAGCTGCATAGAATCGTGGACTGGGTTGGGTGAGAAGGGATCTTTTAAGGCTGTCTAGTCCAACTGCCCTGCAGGGAGCAGGGCCATCTGCAACTCAAGCAGGTTGCTCAGAGCCCCGGCCAACCTCCCCTGGGATGGGGCCAGGGATGGGGCAGCGACCACCTCTCTGGGCAGCCTGGGTCAGGCTCTCACCACCCTCAGCCTCAAAAATGTCTGCCTTCTCTTCAGTCTAAATCTCCCTCTTTTAGTTTAAAACCCTCCCCCCTTGTCCTGTCCCAGCAGGTCCTGCTAAAAAGTCTGTCCCCATCTTTCTGACAGGTCCCTCTAAGCACATAAAGGCCATAACAAAGTCTCCCTGGAGCCTTCTCTTCTCCAGGCTCAACAACCCTCCGCCTTTTGTCATAGAAGGTGTTGCAGTGTGGAGGGGAATTTGTTGGCTACACAGCAAAGATTTCATCTCTTTCAGGACAAAAAAAAGTGAAATTGGAGCATGCAGCTGCTCATTTGTGAAGCACACAAATAATGTTCAGATCAATCCCCATATGACCTGGGGTTCTCTTTACCTACGGCTGCACCAGCACTTCCCCTTCATATCACAAGAGCAGCCAGGACCGAGGTGTCATTTCTTTTCAGCAAAGTCTTTTTGTCTCTTCGGGAAAACCATTTAATAAACACTTCTGGGTTTTGTTTGATTTTGCAAAAGTAACAAGAACAAACCAACCCAGCACTGAGTTTTGCTGAGGGCAAAAGGACCTCACGTGGTGATAGCAGCAGCAGGTACCTGGAGTCCTATTGCTCAGTTACTTCCCGAGCACCGAAGTGGGAGCAAAGTCTGGGGACTGTGTCAGATTTGCTGGTTTTAAACTGCTTTAAGTCTCCAGTAGCACTTTTGCCTATAATGAAGAATAATACATTTCTACTTGAGACTTTGAACCTATTCCATGGAGGGTTTTCTGCGGTTTGTGTTTTGGTTTTTGGTTTTAACATCTCTCTCTTTTCCCCTAAGGAGAAAAAGACATAGATAAAACCCAGTCCGGTAAAGGCCAGCGTGTTGGTTTTGTTTCCTGAACTCAGCTTATGCTGAGTTAGTTTATCCAGCTGAAAATGAAAAAGAAAACCCCACGCCCTACAGCAACATACCTTCATGGACAGCTCCTAATAACTTAAATCCCTTATTTTGTCTGTAAAGACCACTCATTAAAGTCATGTTTCTACTTTATCGTATAATTTATTCTAATGTAAAAATGTAATCCAGGCTTTGCTAGTGTATATTACGAACTCCTGACCCGAGTGGAAATTGTTATCTCCTGAGTTTCTGGATTTTTTTTTGCTGTAGGACTTTTAGGTCATGGTAAAGACCAAGTCTGATAATTAGGTGGCCATCCATGACTGGAATTCTATGTTAGTTATCTGGCTCTAAGTAAATAATATTTCATGTTACTGAAGTGAAAGGGGCAAAGAGCTTCCTGGAGCAGATTACACTGTGTGCTTCCTGAAAACAGCATCCCGCTGGAAGAGCTAAACATGGGAACGCAGCTCCACGGGAGGAGGTGCTCATGGATGGTACCAGGTTGGGTTTGGATTACCTGTTTGGGTTGTTTAGTGGTTTTTTGTTTTTTTTTTTTTTTTTTTTAGCAGTATATTTGCAGCAAACCAGCAAATTCTGCTGTTAAAGGGAGATGTGTTCTGCAGAGTTTCATCCTTCTGTGTTACGTGTAACTTGCAGATTTGAGCTCAGCATTCTGCAACGCTTGAGATGGACTCATCTCTCTTCTGCTCTAGCTTGGAAACAAGCACGAAGAGCGTGGTGACATTTCTGCCGCTGACCATGAGGTGTCAGGACAGGCACAGCAGAGCAGCAGTCAGACGTGCCTTTTAATAATTCCTTAGTACATCGTATTTCTTGGCATATTAGATTTTAATGGTGAAAGACAGGCTGTAAAACTGGTGGAGCTTTTAGAAACCCTGCGCTATTACGAAAGCCACGACAAAGACACATCTTTGTCTGCGTGGACATTGTGGTGCTTTTCATTCCAGCAAATCATCATTCTGAGCATACTTCTACATGATGATGTTAGAAAGAAAATCATGATTCTTTTCTTTTTTTTTCCTTTTCGTCTTTTCTCTTTTTTTTTCTTTTCTTTTTTCTTTTCTTTTTCCTCTCCTCTCCTCTCTTTTTTCCCCCTTTCTTTTAGTTTTTCTATTTTTTTTTCTTTTTTTTTTTTCCTTTTCTTTTTTTTAAGTTGGCTTTCCACTGTCTAGCTTGGCTTTTAGCATGCTGCCTTTCGTAGGTGTGATTTATTTCTTTTCCCAAATCTCTCTTCCTTCTCTCACCTCTCCAGGCTGGAGTTTCCTTTCACATTATTGTGATATGAAAGAGATTGGGTGAGATCAGAACAGCTACAAGTCTCATTTCTTACTAATTGGGTAGATTAATAGGATTGCCTTTTAAAACATATTCCACATCTGCTAACTACATACCCGAGTTTAATCCTTCTCCAAACACACATCTTACCTTCATAAGGTGGGGGGTCTTAATTTGGGCAAGAACATCTTTATCAGAATGCGTGAATTTAGTATTTCATCATCAAAAGTGTACCAGAGATTCATTTCGTGAGCACAGCTTTTTGTATTTGCTTGCTTGAGGAAAACAGACCAAAGATTCTGTGATCCTAAGTAGAATCCAGCATAGAAAGACTTCTTGCAGAGTTGGAAAACTCCCTGACAAGCCATAAATCAGCAAATGGACTATGTGCCGTGGGTCTTGCCCCCCTAGTAATCACAGCCTGAGTTACAGCCGGCTCATTCTGATCACTGCAGCACCTTACCATAAAGGGATGCGAGAGGGCAGGGATTTTAAGCTGTCAGTAATGGATACTTTATACAGGAAAAATCCCAAACCTCCCCTTCCCAGCCCACAGAGAGGAGTGAAAGGGTGGAAGAGATGGAGCTGGGACAAGGTGTTACGTGAACCTTTATTGATGGGAATGGGAGGGGGATGCTTGGCCAAGGGGGGCAAGCTGGGAGCTGCAGGTGATGGACAGACTGGCAGGACCCTGCCTGGACCAATGGGGCCCTGTCAGCCTGTGCTCAACAAGAAGAGCGGCCGACATCTGGAGATCATCAGAAAAGGTGGTGGTGATGAGGGAGGTCCAAGGCGGAGCCAAGAAGTGGCGTCATCGGGTTGGGGTCAGGGAGGACCCTGGCCAGACACGGTCGTGGCCACAGCACAGCTCAGACAAGCACCACAGCCCAAGGCTTGGGTTTAAACGTGGTTAAATGCAACTCCTGAGCAAAGCAGTGGAGGTGCCCAGTGAGGTGTCCCAGGGCTGTTACCCAGCAGGCTGCTGCAGATTGCAGAACCCGGTGGTGGGATATGGCTGTGACAGACTCAATTGCTCTTGGAGCTCTGGGCTGCCAGTGCGGGCACCAGGATAGGTCCTGGCCTTGCTCCATGGCAAACAATGGTCTTCATAGGTGATATTCTGATCTCCAGACACTCTGAGGGACACTCCCTAGAGCAGTCTAGAAACAGCCTCCTCTAAACTTCAGGGAAAACAGACTGATTAGACTTACAGGGTGTTTGGAAACCAAAACATGACTGTGAATATCTACGTGTAAGAGCAGCATAGAAGGTTATTGGTTATCACACACCTGAGGATCTGGCTGCAACCTCTAAGCCAGGCAGCTTTACTGGCTAAGAAAAACAACCCATTGCAGAGTGGATTATTCCTATCAGACTGAGGTTGTTTAAATGAGCTGCTGTCTTGCATTTGCCCTAGCACTTGGGACTCCTTACCTGCTCGCCACTCTGGTTCTGGCTACACAGCTAAAGCAGGATAAATGTCACCCTGGTAACGCTGTATTGAACATACCATGGGGATGCTGATTTGTTTGCTCATGGATAACACAGTTCGCATTCCAAATATGCCACGTGCTAGGAAATGGTCTAACCCTTCCTTTGATACGATGCTCTGCTAATTGGGCAGGTACACAATGTTGTGTAAAAGGAGAATTTAGATTATTCTTGGAATTGCATTTGGCCAACTTAAAATTCTGCTTCAGTGAGTCTGCTTGGCACTGACTCACAGGAGACTTTTGAAAGCGTGGTGTGAAATAAATAGGAAACTGGGACGGAAAGCTTAAAGAAGTGATATTGGGTCCTACAGGGATAAGCAAAACAAGGAGAATCTTTTTTTTTTTTTTTTGCTTTCCTGGTATTATTTATACATGGCTGCTGTTTAGTGAGACGATCTTCAGAGGCTGTTGATGGTTTTGAGAGGCAACAGACCATGCAAGGGCAGTTACTCCACAAAGCTGCCGTCACACCCAGGATGGTGTTGTCTGACTGACCAGCAGGTATTCATGTGGAGGGAGGAATTAGTTTAGTTTGTTTAGTTAGATCTTTAGTTTGTTTAAAATCGAAGAGAAACATTCAAACTATGACTTGTGTGAATGTCCTGGTTTGAGTGAGAACAGAACTAATTCTGTTTGGTGATTTTCTTCCCAGCTCAGCTCTTCTCCCTCTCTGCCCTGGCTGCAGGCAGCAGCTGTTGGCACAGGCGGGGGCTGCTCCCAGCACCGAGAACGCCCCGTGGGCAGAGTCAGCACCGAGGGTTGGGGTGCAGAGCGAGGCCACTGCTGGGGCTCGTGCCCCACGCTGGGGGTGCAGAAAGT
>JAAGNO010019628.1:2853-14611 GCA_033439905.1 Ceryle rudis | reverse complement strand
GTGCTCAGAGCCCCGGCCAACCTCCCCTGGGATGGTGCCAGGGATGGGGCAGGGACAGCCTCTCTGGGCAACCTGGGCCAGCATAAAAAAAATTCTTCTTTCTATCTAGTCTGAGTATTCAGAATCAATGGCAGAAACACTTAACATGAATTATATTTGCCAAACAGAAATTTATGAGGTAGCGGTGAACCAGCTTTTAAAAACATCTCCTTTCTAGTTATCAGTCTGGCAATCAATTCCAAGCTAAAGGGATTCTGTATATATCCAAGTTTGAAACAAACTTTATATATATACAAATGTGTATACCCGTATAGATACACAAATAGGCGTACATACAAACAAATACATATACACAAATGTATATACCTGTATATACAACACTCAAGTATGTATAAATACAAGCAAAATATCTCTACATACAAATACTAATTCTTGGTGCTAAAGTGACTGAGGTGATTCTTTCCTACTGAATTTCAGGAAAAAAAATCCATCTCATGCTTATGGGAGGAATTGGGGGAAGGCACTGGAGGAACTCTTATGAGTGATTTACCCTTTTCCTTAATGAACACAGAATGAGCCGCTGGCTTGCATGGAAATGGCACCTTGACTATTATCCTCATACCTATTTCCAGGCAAGTTAGTCCAAGTTTAAAGTAATAATTAAACTCAGTGCAGGAAGAGGAAACTAAAGGCAACCCTGCGGCAAGAAATGGACTTTTTACCGAAGAGAGACTGAAATATTTTACTCAAGTGGAAAGAACTCAAGACAGATTTCTTCAAGTTGTTTGATCCTCACCTCGCAGTCAGCTACTCTCTAGCCATGAGAAACTGGAATGAGTTCACAAATGTCATTGGGATGATGCCATTTTCTCACGCTTTGGCTGCACCCTGCCTGGATAAACCTCACATGTTCCACTCCACGTGAAATGTGTGGTACTTTCAGGCAGGTAACTTCTGCTGCTGCTAGAAATATCCCACAGCCAAGACGTCCCTTTTCGTGTACTCTGCTCTATCTATTATTTAAAGACAATCTCTCAACCAGAACAAGGTGTTCTGCCACAGCCCATGGAGGTTACAAGTGGAGATGAAGACTATTTTGTACATTTTGCTAAGGGAATGTAAAAGCAGAGGGTGGCATGGGTGTATTTTTTTCTTTTTTAGTTGTTTTCTTGTGACAGATTAATCACCTCTGGGGTCTAGGCAGAGAAAGAAAAGGGGAATCATGCCTCTGCCTCAACTTTTTTTTGCCACTAAGATCAAGATTATTTTCCTAATATTTAGTATTTATATTGTTAAACTGCTTTAACTGGGTTTTTACCCTTGGTTGTGTGCATTATATCCATGCACGTGTTTCCATAGGAACTAGAACAAATGCTTGCTCCTGCAATGGAGAAGAACTTAATGGAAAAAGAAAAAAAAAAAAAGGGGAAAAAAAAAAATATCGTGCAACATCTTCACTGTATTTCTTCCTGCATTAACTATTTCAGAATTCATTGTGTTAATTTAGTGTAGGAGGGAGCAGTTAATTCACACATTAAGGCTAATGACACGCAGGAGGACACCAACGGGACGGTAACGCCGTATGAGATTGTTAGAAGAACAGGTTTATCCTTTATATTTCCAGTAAGGGATCAAGTGGAGTCAGATATAAGTAGGATAGTAAATAGGTGAGTCTGCATCTCATCAACAAACTCCTTCTGGACAGACCTCTGCAGTCTACAGAAGCTGTAACTTTACGTTTGTTTCCATTAAGTATTTGGTGGGGTTGGCCTGGGCCAGAGCTGATCTGAGGGAGCTCCCTGAATACTCCTGGTGCTATTTCTGACGAAATATGAACCTCTCATTTGGTTCATGGTGGACATCTGCAGGGTGCTGAGAGCAGCTGCTGGCAGGGAACAGGTCACTCCCTGGCACCAGCCACCCTGAAATGTGAGCAGCCACCCCTGTGCAAGGAGCAGCAGGAACCACCCATCAGGGTGGGTTGGAGTCGATGATCTCCAGAGGTCCCTTCCAACACCTACTGTCCTGGGATTCTGTGATCATCAGCCAGATGTTTTTATGGTGTTAGCTGGGCTCCCTGGCTTTCCAGATGTCACAGACCACATTTGAGGACAGCAATGTCAGACTCTTCATCTCTGCAGGAGTCCACATTTGTCTATTTTCAGTAAACTGTTCAGTTGAATGAACGCTTGGAGAAATCATTTGAATTACGGATCCATCACAATTCTGTGCCTAGCAATACGTGTAGTCTCTGCCTGGTGAAATGATTCTGGTGGGGTCTTTTTTTGTTGTTTTTTAACCATACTGGTATATCAAAATTCTGGGGTTTCGGGGTTGCTTGTCCAGATGAACAGAAAAGATGCAAAATGCTTTACAAGCCTTCCAAAAATCCTGATAAGTCACTGCCATTTAACAGAAATGCCAAAGCCAGGAGATGCTGCCAGCCTGGCAGCTACAGTGTTATTTCAGTGCCAGGCAGTAACATTCACTATCACAGAATCATAGAACGGTAGGGGTTGGAAGGGACCTCTGGAGATCATTGAGTCACACCTCCCTGCCAGAGCAGGAACACCCAGGGCAGGCCACACAGGGACAGATCCAGGTGGGTCTAGAAAGTCTCCAGAGAAGGAGACACCACAACCTCAATCACAAACCTATCATTTTAAGCCAGTGTCAAGCGTATTCATCTGCTTGTCAGCAACATATTTTGTTTTGATACCTCAAGTCATTATGTCCTAAAGGTGAGATTGTTCTTGATATTAATCATTTTATGATAAAAATTCTCTTTTCTAGAAGGTAAATGGTCTCAGCCACCCGGGCAACTGGAATTATGTAAAGCTGTTAGTAGTGGGTTGCCCAAAACTCCTTAGTTAAGGAGAACTTCTATACTTATCTATAATCCCACATACAAACACACATGGGTCTGTTAATAATAACTATTGCTAGTTCTTCATTCATTTTGCAAAAATTAGCATATTTATCAGATATTAATCGCTGCTGATCCTCTGTGTAACTGCAATAATTAAACGTGAGGAAAAAATTCTTTCTCTCTCATTTGATTACTGCCAACAGACGCTCCATGGTGCGGCTAAATGTAATGTTGTTTGTGTCAGATGAGGCAATGCAGAAGTTTTGCAGTGGTGATAACAATGTATTTTGCTTTAATTAATAGCTGCCTAATGATGGCAGCATATGGAGGTTCCTATTGATACCACAGAATGGGGAAACTCTTCTTTGCAAAAGACACTCCCCTTCCTCTCCGTTCTGAAAGTGAAGCTGAGCTCTGAATACAACTTGCGTAAGAGAGAGAAAAAGAAATAAAGTTTTTATTTATTAATTTTGTTCTTGTGGTTTCATTTAGGGGATAAAACTTTCCTTCGTGGTGAAGGGAAGCCCTTTCCTTTATTTTTGCTCGTGCACAAAAGAGGTTTGACCTTCCTTGGATCGACCTTGCGTTTCAGTCTCGTTTTTATAACAAATGCTGAAATCCCAGTTGAAGTTTTGTGGCAAATCCTCCCCTCTGGTTTCATTTTTTTTTTTTTCCCCTTACGCAATTTGTAGGCAACTCAACTTCCACTCCACAAACTCACCTACAGAACTATCACTTCTGACACGTGTTGGTGTCGTATTTGTGAACTAGCATTTAGCAGCAGTGGTGCTATCAACTGTTTCTCAAAAAAAAAGTGCAGCAACTGTTTAGAAATGTAATAATGATTTTTAACAATGTATTTTGCCTAGTCTCCAGACTCTGCTTTATTAAAACCATTCAGAAACTCTGGCAAGGTGGCAACAAGCTTCCCGAGTTCATTTTTAGGGTAAAATGATTCACAAACAGGATAGTGACAGGCTTTTATGATTACAGATTTCACATATTCTGCTCCTTCTAAAGGGCTTATAGAGATTGATAGATCTACACAGCAAGAAATGAAAAAATGAAGGGAAGAGATATAAATAGACTTTTTCATTAGGATGAATGATGGAAGGTATTAACCTCACTACAGCACTGTGCCTTTTACATGTCTTCTTTTTCATTCTTTTTGACCTACTACCATCTTCCTTCCAAGTAAAAGTTAACTACAGTTTGAAACGCAGGTAAGGTGAGCAATAGCTGGAAATAAATGTTTCCTCAAGCATTATTACTGTTCAGAAAAGTGTCCATCAGCCAAAATGTCAGGTTTCAAATCCATTTAAGCACTGCACAGAGGCTAAACAGGCAGCTATTATTAATTTTTAAGTCTGCCTGACGGGTTTCAGACCAAGAACTGGGGTTAACTTGATGCACTGAATATTGTGGAGTGCATTTAATTAGGGAGGCTTTGACTCTCAGATGGCTGAGGATTTATTCTGTGCAAATCAGTGCAGAGATAGGATGGAATAGCTGCATCTACCTAAGAAAAGAGTCTGCTGCATCGTATTAAAATGCAGAAAATTGCTCTTTCGATGCAGTTGCTTGGACTTTTATCCCAATGTAATCACTGTCTAGTCTTACCTGGTTGTTCTCAAGCACCGCTCTACTTCTCTCTCAAACAAATTTTTGTTCCTTGTGCTGCAAGTTAACAATGGGAATTTTTCCAGAAGGTCCAGTTCTCAGCTAATTACCAAACCATTTTTCCACTGTGCCTTACATGGACATTTCCTCATTTAAAACCTATCTGTGGGATTGCTATGAATGAGTCAACTTTTGTCTTGAATGTATTTATCTATAAGTGCAGAGGACTCTAAAACACAAATGGGCATTAGGACACAAATTAGCAGAAAGTGAAATACCAAAGGTCTATTTGGTTGCTTTTGATGGGATTTGGGATCTTGGAAAGTAACAAAACAGAAATTATTTCCTTCCCCTGGTTGTAAAATCTCCTGTCTCTATCTATCGCGCTGCTTTGCTCCACTTCCAGCACACCACTCTCACCCCTGCCCCAGGTCACCTGATGCTAACTAAAGAAAATCCATTCACACCAGAGTCCAGAAGTTTATATGTAAAGGTACAAGCGAAAATGGGAAACTTGCCCATTCCTAGTGAAGGGCAGCATTGAGCTCAGTTACACCGTGCTTTCCAAGACGAGCGAGATGATTTTCACTTGTAACAGAACATCAAATTGCCAACGGCAGTTCTGGAAAACCAGTACAAATGAAACGTGGACACCCGGTTCCTTCGTGGAGAAAGGGCACTGGGTTATTTTTACATACTGGATCACCATAGCACTTGATGTGTTTTCCTGGTTAAGAGATATATCTGCTGTACTCCATTCTCAGGAGTTTAAATCTCCATTGGAATTGTACAACACAAACCTCTCAAAGGACAGGATGGTGGGCTTGCAGTCAGAGGGACGTGATCTGCTTGGATGTCAAAGACAGACCTTGCCCCAACCCTTCTAAGGAGTCACATTTTCTAAGTGAACAAGGCCCTTAACTCGACCAAAACCCTCTTGTGAGGCTCTGACTATGAACCACACACACTCTTTAGCAGTTGACTGCATTCTCCACGAGCATATTGTACTCTGTGGTGGGAGTTTTGTCTGTCACATGCATAAAACACAGACGTGTGAAGCATATTATAAATTACTAACCAGAACCAACAATAATAGAGCATATTTGTGTAAAAAAGTGAAGGGTCTGTCTCCTTAGGTACAGATATATTCACGTTTGCATGTGGGTGTGCATGAACACATGCTATTCACCTTTGAAAGGCACTGTAGGTTGTGTTTTCCTTATCAGTCCATTGGTCATCCCAATCATTTAATGAAGCCTCCCTGTTCCAGGAATTTAGCTGCTAATTGTCTCCTACACAAAGTTTCCAGCTATCCCTATGAAGCCCCAGCTACTGGCGTGACTCAGCCCAGCTATACAGAAAAGAGTTGTCTCTGGATTTCGCTGACCAAAGACTCTGCTTATACACCCCACATCATCCAGCCACCTCGCTGCTGTGCTAGCCTCTGCTGTTACCCTTCATTACCAGTCCTAACTGGCAATTCCCAGCTTTCCAAGGGAGCATTGTCTGGGCTTTTCCTCCTCCTCAAGATCTACATTTCATGTTGCTTCTCCATGAGTTCTTATTTCTCCTTTACGGCACCAGCCTTTGTCCAGGCTCCTTGTGCCTTGTCACAGCACACTATGTTCTCAACGTGCTTAGGGCTCCTTCCTGCTCAGTTTTTGTCTGAGAATCTCTTTGATGTATTTTCCTCCAGTTAGAAATCTAAATGAAAGTGTTAAAATAGATTTGACGCTAATGTCTTGTTGCATTATGACGGAGAACTGAATGTGTTACAGTTTGGAGGGACGGAAAAGCATTTTGTATATGGTCCTTCACACTGTTTTCTATCAAAAAGTCTCCTTTCCATCACAGATATGAATTATTTGAATTATGTTTTCAATAAGATATTACCAAATGCTTTCCTACAAACTCAATTAGTTTTTCTACTATATTCATTTCACCCACTAGTGCTATTCTGTGAAGAAACAAAAGAACTATGTCAAGATCTATGAATAAAAGTTTATAGAGATCTATCTGGCTGTGTATTATTTATCTTACAGCCATAAAATGATATTGGCATTTGTTCCTTTCTTTTTTTTTTCCCCTAGAAGTAGTTTTTTTTACTGCTTAACTCCTCATATATGTGAGAAAGTAACTAACAAGGTCACAAATTCCCTTTTTTAAATAGACTCATTCTTGTATCCACTCCTCTTCACTCACTCAATATTATTCCGTTCTCACTGCTGCCCTTCCCAATCCCATTAGGCAATTCCCACAATCTCCTTACACACAGCATCCTACCAAAATACTCAGCATATCCAGCTTTTTCCAAGGCCCATGGAATGACATTTCACAAATACTTCTTCAAAGGCGTGCACATCTTCAAATTTTTTTGAACAATACGGGCGTGTATCTAGGTGTTTTATTGATAAAGGCAGGTTAAGAACACGGGGGCAGCATTTTAAATGTATGGTCTAGTTACTTCTAAGTGTTGGACAGCTCTAATTACCGGGCAGCGTGACACTGCACATGGTAAATGGCTCATTCTATCATCTCTTGCTGATCAAGTTGTCATTTGGAACAACAGGCGAAATGGCTTCAGGAACTTTGATTCAAATCTAAATGTCCATACATAAAAACTTACATAAATAATAAGCAACGTGAATCAAACGATTTCTAGCAGTGTGAGCAGTTCACAGATCTCTGAAGAAATTTTCCAAGTACAATCCTGCCATTAAGATAAAGTGGTGGTACTAAAGAAGTACTTTTTTGAGCACAACTGGTCGTGCACCTGAACGCCAGATTCAGCTGGTTTTCAACCACTGTTCTTTGCCCTGGTAGTTAATGCAAGACTAAGTGTCACCCCAGGAGCTGTGGCCCCCGCGGTGGGGAGTGCGTGTGTCAGTACTTACAGCTCTCCTCCTCCTCCAGGAACAGACTGATCACATAACAGGCGTACACAAACCCAATCAGCTGTGTGAAAGAAGAGGAGAAACAATCATTAGAAAACGCTCTGACACTTATTAAGCCTTTAGTACAATGGAATATAAATATAGGTATTGAAATTAAAAAAAAAGAAAAAGATTTGCTTCCATTTCCCGTATTGATTTACAAATTTCAGTGCAAATAGTCACAAACGGATGAATTAAAGAGACTTTCTCTCCTTTGCTCATGTTATGTTGTATTTTAAAATCTTTTCCGGGTTCCCCTGAGAGCAGTATTGATAAATACTACTGTAGAGCAATAGTGGTGGAAAACACTGGACCTCGATGTTCAGCTGCTACTTAGATCCCTTTGTTCAGTACCTCTGCTCTCACATGACTTGGGCCGCATGAATGCGGGCCCCCTAAGCACCTAATTTATGTGTTCAAAAGAGAAAAGATTTATTGACTGCTACAGAATTAAGTCATAGTAAAGCTCGTATGGAACCCACAGGAGATGTCTCTTTGTATTGCATGAGGTGTCCTAGTGAAGAACCGCTCAGCAAAAATTTCATTTGGTACATGAAGTGTCACGATGTAGCTGAAGAGTAGAGCTGGGTTATGATTCATCAGCATCAGGAAACACCTTATCAGAAGAGCCTATCACTAAATCACATCAACTATGCAAGAAACGAGCAGGCTCCTTTCCCCAAAGGACACCACCAGCAAAATCACACCATTATTTTAACAGCAGCTCCCACAAAAGCATCCTCCTCAACCTGGATCCGCCACCAAGAGAAAGGGATTAAGATCTTTAGACTCAAGGCATAGAAACTCCTCTTGTTCGCTTTCCATACAGACAAATTATTTTCTTATGTCCACCACTAAAGAACAAAATCCCACTGGGTAAGGAAACCTATTAAACTGTGCTGCCCAGACATGCCCATGCTTGAGAAAATATTGTTTGTGTAGCTGTACACAATTCTTGCTCTCTGAAAGCCTTGAAAAGACTGCTCACCAGAGATTTCTAAATAACCCAGAGATTACTTTTAAGAAAAACTCCCTTTTATTCTGGTCCATTCAAAAAAAATCTAATTAAAATAGTTCTTCAAAGGGTGTCATGGATCAACCAACTGAGAAAGAGGTAATTTAATAGTATCTAGACAGGTATAAGCTCCTTCAGAGGCACAGAAATCATTCCAACCTGCTTTCTGGTTGGGCTGCATGAGGAGCTTTACAAGCAGCTCCAAGAGTCTTTCTGCAGACAAAACTCTTGTCCGCACAAGGGAATTCAGGGAAGTTAAGATGAATTAACTAAAGCTGTGAAATCAATGCACATAAGATAAAGTACATTAAATCCCTGTGTGGCCTTTCCCATTCAGAAATAAAGTGGCCCTAGTTCACTCCAGCTTAATCCTCCTCCAAGGGATTAATCTTCTCCATGGAGAATTAAGCTCCAGGACGCTGAAGCCGAGTTCCTCATGAATGGAGCTGGCACTGCGCTGCGGCACCATCCTGTCCGAGCTCCCTCTCCAGGGCATTCACCTCACTGATGTTTTGTGAGAGTGAATTTAACCCAACTGTCCTCTTGGCTCTGAGCAGGCTGCAGTAGCCTTGGCCAACTTCCTTGGGGGGTGGGGTTTTTTTTATCTCCTGGGGTGGTATTGCCACAGCCTCTATCGGGCGGACACCACTTTGCGGTACTGCTGCTCTGAACAGCTCTGGAGGAGGCTCGTGCTGGAGATGCCTAGGACCAAGCTGTGCCTGAGCTGCCCAGCCCCACCGTGCCTGGTGTCATGGTGCCTGCAGCCGGAGGGGAGCTCAAACCACAGCCTCAGTGTGAGCCCACGTTGACCTGCTGAAGACCGCGTGGGAGGCAAGAGAAGTCCAGCCTCCTGCTATTAGTGGAAACAGGATCTTGTGGTTCTGCCGGAACCTCCAGGACCAGCACTGGCTTACTGACTCCTTGCCAGATTAGGCACATTTTTTTCCCTAAACTTCACAGTTCAGAGCATCTTTTGGGCATGACAGCTGAAGCAATATGATATACGGGTCAGGGCAATCCTGCAATTGCTGTGCAGAGGTGGACAACAATGTCTGTCTTGTAACTAACATACTACTAATTATGGTTGGGTATCCTGACATCTATGGTACAATTAACAAGAAGTGATGAAAGGGGAAGATACTCTTCTACAGACGAGACCCGTTTCCACATCCTTAAACAGAGTTATGGCCACCACAGTGTGAATATTTTTATAAATGAATTAATTAAAACCCCTTCTTTTGCTTCACTGATGGACGCACTAATAAAATATTTATTCCAACAAATTACTTTTGCTATCTTGATTAACCCGGCTGCTGTTTAATTAATAACATTATGCTCATGTGAACCCATCCAGCCGTCATGTTAATTGCCAATTTGCAGTGAGCTGACTGATGTGTGCTGCCCGGTTATTTTGATACTGGAAAGGTTGGCTACTGGCCTGGCATCAAGTGATAGACTTACATCTGTGCTCCATGGTAACTAAAGAAAATGTGACGCAAATGAGCTGAAAGAGACTTAATTTGCTTATCTTGGGTTTCATTTATCATTCAAAGGGACCAATGAAGTGGTTGCAGCAGGATGACCAAAGCAACAAAAGGTCACTAGCACCTGAAAGTATAAATGGGAGCCTCTGCATTGATCCAGAGAGCAATTGAGATGTCAAGGAGGACTTGACAAGACCAGGCGCTGAGTTTCGAGACACGGAAATCTTCTGGGATCCCTGCATTGTCCAGGGGACTGCCTGTCTGGCCTGCAGAGCCCAGTCTAGTAAACCGTCTCAGAAGACACTTGTCAGTGTTTTTCTGCAGAAAATCCAGTGGGGAACCTGTGGGAAGAGGCTGCTGTCCCCTGCTTTCACCCACCCACACAGTGCTTGGGGTACACGTCTTGCTCTGGAGACAATAATACATACATAAACCACTCCGACATTGTCACCTACTGTCACAAATGTCACCTCAGCTAAGCTGGCAGAGACTTCAGCGTGGAGTGCACAAAGGTATTTCTTATTAGTGGAACACGGGTACATTTATATGACGCTATTAACAAGGCTTTAGATGCATAATTTATTTTCTGCTGGTAGCCGTAGGTAGGAAGGAGGTAGCAGTCTCTGTTATTTCTCTCCTGTGCAGTCAGTACGGTCCCTTGAGGACCTAAATGCTTTAGTCTGTCTATCTTAAAATCTCTAGGCATAAGCTATGGACATCTACATGAAATATAAATGCCTAGTTTAATAGAAGTTAAATTAGATTATATAATTGTCCATCATTAAGCTGTAAAAAAACTATGAAAACTTGTAAGAAATTAAAAAACTAATCATCTGAGCAAGTATATGACATACAATTGCTTTAATAAATGAATATTGCTAGAATATAACCTATTAAAAATGAGAACCAAACAGTGTAAAATGTATATTTACTTGCAAATTAATGTATTTTAATAGTCACCACTTAATGTGGATTGACCTTTCCTTAGGAAAACAAGGACAAATGCAAAATAAAATTAGTAGTGATTATTTAAATCAAGGCTATTGTCTGCAGACTGAAATATTTTTGATTAGAATTGATGACTTATCTAAATTTGATTTCAACCTTTCTGCTTGGCTTTGTCATCATCAGCTGTGGCCTTTAAATATACTCTCAGAGCATGGGTTTACTCTCCTGTCTATCTGCTCCACCTTCTGCAGTTCCACTGGTTCCAAGGATTATTAAGACTCTTAAGTATTATTCAGTATTTAAGATTACACGGAGCGGTGCTTGAGGCTATGAGGTTAATCTTACAATAGGACACCTATCACTGCCACAAGTTTTGTGAAGAACTCATTACAACAACATAGGATGATCCAAATAAATAACTCAAAAATTCAGTTCAGTTTCCTCCAATCAAAAATATAAAAACGCCTGATCTTCACGTCCTTCCTTCTACACACCCGTAATAATAACCCTTCCCTATAACTGTATGTTGATGTACTATATATATTATTTTTATTTACTGTGACTAGGATACAGTATTTCATCTTACAGTATATTAACTGCTTGTTAATGATTCAGCTGAACGGAGTGAAAGTCAACAGTGCAAAAGAAAGCCAGCCTTAAACCTTGAAAGTGAAAGAAGGAACTGATGGAAAGCGTAGGGGATAAGGGTGGTAAGAAGGAAGAGGGAGAGAAAGGAGACCTGCAGCTGAGGAGACTCCTAACACAATCACCAGAAAAGAAGAGGATAAACAAGCAAGGCTTTCTCTAGATCTAGTTTTCCTCCAGTAGTAAAGAAAATAAAAGTTTCTAGGAACAGAGTCAAAGTTCTCCTATTTAGGTTAATAAATAA
>JAAGNO010019626.1:26125-54652 GCA_033439905.1 Ceryle rudis | reverse complement strand
TTCCTCCCTTCCTCCCTTCCTCCCTTCCTCCCTTCCTTCCTTCCTTCCTTCCTTCCTTCCTGTGGGGGATATGCAAAGTTCTTTGGGGACAAGAAACAAAACAAGCCAAAGGAATACATGATTATCCATGACATTAAGTGTGTTAAAGAAAAACTTTAGAGAGGACATGCATGGAGTCTTGTGCACTCAGCCCCAAGTAGTGCTAAGTTGCTGGGCCTGATCCAACATTTAAACACATTCTTTGCTGGAGCACAAGACTTATGCCATTGGTTCCAGTGAAGTTAAAAGCATGTGTCTAAGTAGTTGCTTGGATTGGGGCCAGCATTCAGTCTTCTGCTGGATGGAGCCCTAAATAAACAATCTAGTATCAGAGGAGAAAACATTTGCACATATGGATGTGATTTGGCTGTTTCTGTGGCACTGGCTTGTTGTTTCCTAAGTTGTGCTGGCAATGTCTGGTCTATTTAAAATGCCTGTTGTCTTAAAATTGACTGCACTCCTGGTGCACAGGCTAAAAAAGGATGGGTCTAAATCACTCACAGTGTCTGATGCTCAGCGATGACAGTTACAAGACAGTGTACTCTGTTTGAATTCACTCTTCTTTCCTGTTCGTGCTCTTGCAAAGTGCCCAGAAATTTTCTGAGATCCAAGTTAGTGGCAGTCACCATGTTTCATTCAAATGATAACTCTTCAAGAACATTTTTGCATGGCAGAACATTGTAAAGAGGTGCCATTTATAATATTTATTGTCTTAATGCAAAATCTACAATAATTAGATTTCCATCAGGAAGATTGAAAAAAAAAAAACTAATACAGCCTTTTACCATTTCTTAAATCTTAAATGTAGTATTTGAAAAAATGCTATGTTTTTTATGATGGCTTTCAGTAAGCGATATAAGACTGAAATATGTGTAAATGAAGGAAAGGTAATAAAAAAGAATTTGAGTTTAAAACATTTGTGAATATGGCTACTACACAAGCACGAAGCTCTATGGAGGAGATCTATTCTTTTAACTACTCCAGATGAGAGCCCCATTACTGTCTGCAGGCCTTTGTGTCAGGGCACTGTTTTTCTTCCTTATCTCTATGTTCTGATGCTGAGAGCTGCAGAACACCTTAAATGCCTTCTGAAGTCAACTAGGGATTGTGATAAACATCATCTTGCAGATTTAGCCTATTAAGACTTTCACAGACTTCCATGAGCACAGCTATAAGATAAAAACCAGAAATGTTTGCATGAGAAAACATCAAGGTGGACATCTTATGTATGAGCTACCTGATATTTATCTGAATTCAGGCTACCCTTTTGTATGTGCATGCTAATTTTTACATTTAAGTGTAGTAGAATTATGAGGCACATCTCAGCTACTTTATTTGATTTTTTTCTCCCCCCTCTTTAGTCTGCAGCTTCCAGTGGGTCAGAGGGATCTCGACAATGTGGTGAACACAATAAGGAAAACCAGGCTTCTGACAATTATGTGGTAGACATGAAGACAAAGGTATGGTCCACTCTTTGTGTTGGAGAATGAAATCCCTTATTTAGTCAAGTTTTGCTGCAGGTGAAATGTGCAGAATATATTGACTTTGTGCTCCCAAAGTTTTGTCGTTTTTTTTTTTTTTTCCTGTTTAATGACTGCATGTACATTGCCACATTTGAATGAGAACTATGGCTGCAATTTATTTTCATGTTACTAGCCCTGTGCATTTTATGCTGTCCTAGGCAGGATTTACTTTTTAGTTTTATGTAAAAATGTTGCTAATATAGGTAATGGTTCTGCAGGATTGCTGATCTCAAGATATTTTGATTTCAGTGTATTTTTGAAGTTGAGGGTGTTGAACAGTTAGTAATTTTATTCAAGGTGTTTTCAGTCTCTCAGTGTGTGTTGTAGTTTATTTTTGGTCTGTAGTCAGTATGGAATAGTATGAATGACAGAGAAGTGATGATTTTTGTATGGACAGTCTAATGATGCCCACCATAAAACTACAGTGCATAATACACTAAGCTATATGACTTCATGGCTGTGGTAATGGCATATGTTACACTTCTCTTTGTAACAGTCTTGCTGGTTGCAATAGGAAAGTTGTGTTTCATTATAACATCTCCATTATTTCCATAGGTTCAGAACTTGGCTGGAACAATTCTCTTGGGCTTAGATATTATTATGTAGACTTTCAGCCTTGAAGTCATTGTGTATTTTTTCTTTTCTAAGTGAAAGAAAATTATTAAGTTTTCTTTTAGAGTTAGCAAACTGGAAACATGATGAAGAGAAAGAAGACATTAACTGAGTTGGCATGCTTATGTGATACCTTGTAGAGCATGCTGAGGTGATACCTTGGAAACTTCAGCAGTTGTTCCTAACAGATTATTCCTCTTGTCTTAAGGCTTGTCTAAGGCTTTTCCACATGGGCTTTACTTACATTTCTAGATTGATTTCCCCGTTCATTTTCAAGATCTAAAGAACTAATTGTCTAGCATGGCTTTCTGAGCTTCTTGTGTCACTGTGTTCCCAGCTGATCAGGAAAAACTTTTGTACCATATAGGACCATCATGCTACGTGAAAGCTGAAATGCAAGAGCATGAATATGCATTGATATCTGTCTATATTTATGGAAGTAATTATTTTGCCAAAATATGGAATTATCAAAAGCTCGATATATATCCTAAATCCACTGTATCTTTGAGGATGTTGTAGAAATTATGGTTTGTAGTAGATCTCAGCTCAATTTCACATTAACTTCCAGTATGAATGTCCAATTGAGCAATGCACTATAGAATCATGATACTGTGAACTCCTGGACTCAGTTTTTCTCCAACAACAGTTCAATGTACTACATTTTCATGCCGTTTGTAGCTCTCCTGCACAAAGTGTACATCACAGTAAACTCCAAAAATTGGCAATTCCACTGCTAAACTCTAAGGCCTTCAGATCTGTGAGTGAAATTTTCTTCAGTTCTCAGTACCTTGGGATAGCAGATAGCAGTTGTTTTGTTTTCATTTCCTGGAACTTATGGTTTAGTGTGTCAGTTCATTAGAAAGTGTAATTTTTTTCTGATTTCTTTTTCAAATGACTGTACTTGAGTGTCAGTGGCATGCTGCTATGACAATGACACATAGCTACTTAGGACTGGATACATGCTTAAACATATGCACTAGAGCTTTTAAGTTGCTGATGATCAATTGGCTGTTAGATTTATTTCCCCAGGCAGAATGCTCAAGAATTAAAATGAACTCTTCATTCACTGTGGATCTTGAGAGCTGAGAGCCACTTCAGGACATATGGCCCTTGAGTAACATGTGTTTCTATTGCAGAACATCCAAGCACACATGAAGCCAGTGGAGCATTTGTCACTGAAGTACTTCTACTTCATTCTGAATTAGGGATTTGTTGGAAGCAAGATAAAACAATTATGGCTTTGTATGGGAAATAATAGATACATAAAACATTAGGCAGAAGTTTTATGTTAATGAAGGCTGCAGAGCTTTCAAAAGGCTAGTTTATCCAAGGCACTTCAGAGCTCTAGGATGTCTCAAACACCTTTCCCCATGCTCTGCTCCACACTCAGTGATTATGAATGTGTATTTCCTACAACCCTATAAGTCATACTCTGTTCCTAACTTGCCTCACTGTCTTCTCATAAACCGTAAGCTGGTGAGTTTGTGGGGATGAGACTGCTAGAGAGGTTGCACCATATCCATATTTGGAGATGGCTTCTGGAGAGGAAGGGAGGTAACCACCCTTTTGTCCCACTGAGCACGCCTGAAAGCAAATTACTTTATACTCCAATGAGTGCATCAGCAAAGGGCCAGGTATTACAGTAAGGCCATCATCAGAGTCTGCAAAGTGGATGTTGTCTATCATAAAAAAACCCTTGCTTTTTTCCTTTCTTTCGAGTACTGAGGCAGTGCTTGGCTGAAGTGGTGTGAGCTACCACATACTGAGCAAAAGTATGCAAGGCTGGGCATGTACTTGGAGCAGGGAGAGAGGGAATCCCCTCCACAGCTCTGAAGCAGAAAACAAATGTTTTTCTGTGTCTGTTTAACCTGGGGCCACAGTGACCACTTGGATGCAGAGTTCTTGTGATGAAGGTGTGGAGTTACCTATCCAGCTTTCACTTCTCCCTGTGCCTGCTTTGCCATCTACCTGCAGGGCTCAGCATGATGAGGTCTGTGCTTCCCTATGGAAAAGAAACTTGTCTTTTTCTTTTCATTGAGAAAGATACCAGCCAGAGAAATTGGTCAGGACTCCAACACTGATTGTGCTAAACAGCAATAAAATTTGCCATGCATGGGAGAAAAGAATGATTCTTGTTATAGCTTCTGCCTGAGACTCTCATGGGCCTGAGGCCAGTTGCAGACCTGCTGCTGTTAAGGTTGCTGCAGTCAGGAGGAGCAGAATTGCTAATTTGTGGATCTTTAAATTAACACAAGCACTCATGGGCTTCTGGTTCAGCCTAGGAACTGCATTAAGATTATTAGTGACTAAGGTATACAGAATTTTGGGCCTTCTGAAATTTGTATTAACTTCTCTCTTCTCTTCCTGGCTGAAGAAGGATTTATTCTGACATTTCATTTGTAATGGATCTCCAAATCACGTATCCAGGGTAATTTATTTGCAGCTTGTTTGACCTGAACAGAAGAAACAGAATATAACCCCATGTGGAAGACTGGCAATTTTATACCATTAACGAATACTCCATAGTACACAATTTAAGATATATTAGTAGAAAATAAATCTTTTTCCACATTTGTAAGAGGATGTGTGTGTTTACGTGTTCTCTGTGTAGGTGCATAGAGCTCTAAAAAGTCACTAGTTAAATTCTGCAAGATGCTGACATTACTAATGTTGTGTTATCAGTCTGGTAGATACGCCCTTTCTTAGTGTCTGCTCCAAAACTTGGAGACCTAGTACTCTTGTTTTTCTCAATTTCTACTGTTTGAATGACAGATAATAATGAAGTCAGTTTTGCTTTTCTTAAAAAAAAAAAAAAAAAAAAAAGGTTTCTCTTTACAGTTTTTGCTCTATAGTATTTGGTTTTTAAGAGAATTCAAGAAATGTTTAAAAAAATGTGTAATTTAAGATTTAAAATATCAGAGAAACCTTCCTATTGGTTTCAGGTTTTACAGAAGCTTGCTTTTACAAATATTCACTTCAGCTGGATGTTACAGACTCTGGTTCTAAATATAACTGCCTAATTAAGCCCTGTGCTTTGGTTATCCAAGTGGAAGTACCTGGATACAGTGAAGATTTTAATGCCAGAAAGCAGCATTAAATTGTCCAGTGTAAACTACTGCATTCTACAGACCATCACATTTCACCCACTTACCTCATATTGTTTGGCTTTCTATGACTTAAAAGTAGACACCTTGATAAAATTAGAGGATAAAGAAGCAGTCACTTGACTAAATGGTTTTCACATGGTGGTCTGCTGAGCCACTGGTATCACAGTGGGAAATAGTTGTTATTCTTCCTGTATTAAGGCTTCCTGTGGGTCAGAGCTCATCATAGATGTTATTTTTAATCATTTAAATCAACTACGAGCAACTATAAACCATCCTTTTTCACCCCAGATGGCTGCTTCTCAATTTGATTGGCTTTTTGGGTCAAGTCTTTCTATAGTAGATTTCAATAATGATCATATGTACACATAACAAAGTCTGGAAAAGCAGAGGAAGAATAGAAATAGGCAGCAATATGACCTGCAGAAATTAGAGCAGAATGAGATGTTGCTAATGAAGGGTAAAACAGTGCCAAGGATTCAAAAATCTTATACACAAGCAGAAAAAAAACCCCAACAAAACAAATGGAAAAGGCATCTAGTTCTATGAAGAAAATGAAGGAGCTCAGCTTTTTGGGGGGACTTAGAAAGGGTAGTTAATGAAAATGGGGAACTGTATCCTTGGAAGAAACACTGAAGACACACTGACAAATCATTTTTTCCCCTATTGCAGCCCTGACTTTGTAAAGTCATCAATAGATGTGTGTTAGAATCTATGACCAGGAGCCCTAACAAACAAAATGAGCCTGTGGAAGGATGGAGCTGGTGTCTATGTCCCCAAAGGATTTAGTCTCTAGGGCTACAGGAGATTCTGAGGGTAAAAAACAGGTGGCAGTATTTCAGGGACAATGCCACTGAACAATGCACTAAACTTGGGTAGCACACATGCATATCTTGCCCTTTAAAATACTCATTGCATTTTATGAAATGAGGAGATGCTGAAAAATTGGAGGAGAGCAGGAGGAAGCTTTTAGGTACAGTGATGAAGCCTGATTTTCCTAGACACACACGAGTCATGTTCACAGAAACATTCTCAAAGGGTTCAAATCCTCTGTTTTTCATAAAAACTGTAAATAGGATCATGAATTCACTGGGAGCAGCTCACAGCAGTAGAGTTACTTGCAAGTAGAAGCATTTACAGATCATGCACTTGGATAATTTCAAAATATATCCCCATATGCCAGTTTTGAGTATGATATGAAAGTTTTCAGCCAAGTCATTAGGTAATTATATATATGGAAATATTTCACACCTTACTAGATCAGCTTGAATCTACCAATTGAAGTGTACAAACTGTTGAATGCTTTACATCTAAGTGTTAAAATATCTCCTGATTGTAGAGGTGGCTGAATTCCCTTTCACTGTTATGAATAGAGCACAAGTGCGGTTTATGTTAGACAATGGATTAATCTGTTGTTAAGGAGATAGTTAATTGGTTCTTACTTCAAGGATGTTTGAAAATTCCCTGTTTCATATAATCTATAGTTTAATAAACTCATCTGACTGTTTCTCTACTGGACTAAACCTCAGTAGGGAGAAAACTTGCAGATTCCAGTGCAGCCTGTAAACACAAATCAGGTTTGTTTTGTGCACATGTGGCTACTCAGAGTGGGTTAAAGTTTTAGACAGAGTCATAAGAACTCTGGAGACTTTCTCTTTAAGATGTTGTATCCACCAAGATTTTAATAGTTGGGGGAGGGTTGGTTGCTCTCTGACCACATATCTGATTCACTATGGATTTTGTAATTTTGGTAGCAGTGACCTCATTTTGGCAAAATAATATATGTCATTCACTAAGCCTCTTGCTGCTTTAGCAATCACAAGAATATTAGGGTTATAACCTGAGTAATTTATGGAAGACAGATGACTTAAATATTCTTTTATTTTCTTGGAAAGGCTTATTTTCTTGAAAATGTATTTTAGCTCTGAGTGAGAATGAGAGATCCTCAGCAAAGCACCCAGGGGGAATTGTGCTGTTCAGTGTGTTGAAAAGGTAAATTGTAATGTATGGGTGTCTAGACATTTCCTCTTGTTGCTGTCAACAGTCCAGTTGGCTGTATTTTTTTTTTTCCATTGAATAGGAGCATTGATTTTCCTCTCTTTTTGGTCAGAGCTTTCATTTTACATATCTTTCTGTGTCTCTTTCTTCTCTTCCTCTATCTGTAAGAGAGGGAAGACTTTAAGAGCTGACAGCAAGTGTTCTAACTTAGAATGATTCATGTAAGACACCTGAAAGGCAAGCTCTGCACCAGCATCACTGCAAGAAAGGTAGGGCTTTGGGGGTTAAAGTCTGCAAAACTCTGAGCAAAGCAAACAGAACATGAGATAAATCGATTAAGCCTGCGGATCTGTCAAAGATGCAGAAAAAGTTTGGAAGAGAACTTAAGGACTTTTAAACTCAAGTGTTCTCTTTTAATTAAAACTTTGATGTATTTTCCATACGTAGGGGAAAAAAAAGGTGCCCCTCTGTCATTTTGAATGTATATAATGGCGGGTTTTTTTCTGTGGATGGTAAACCATAATTTTATCACTGTTGTGTTTCAGATCTACGTGGATCTGTAAATATGCAATTCCCTTTTTTTCCCCCTAACTGATTATTTTCTGTTATACTTTCCAAAAGTTCTCCTTATCCAGCTGGTATTTATATTCACTTCCTGAATCCGAACCTGACCTAGTAATTTTGAGTGATTGTAGATGTGACGCATGAGCTCTCACACACACCTTAATGTTTCAGTCAAGCACTTCAAGCAATATGCGTTTGTAGGAATCATGCTCTTAATAAAAACCCTTACCACCCAAAGCAGTTGTTTTGGCAGAGAAGTGACAGCGCTTTGATAGATGGGCCCGATAGTTGTATGTATTGTGCTTGCTCGGAGTTAGTAGGAAAGAGGAGGGAGAGAGTGAGCGAGAGGGGGGAGAAAAAAAAAAGACAGGGAAGGAGAGAGCGAGAGGGAGAGAGCTTGAGAGAGGGAGAGAGCTTGAGAGAGGGAGAGAGAGAGAGAGAGCGAGAGAGAGAGACTTGGCAAGGGAAATCTTATGGGTATACTGAAACAGCAGATCAGAATTGTGAAACCAGAGCCAGGGCTGAAATGTGATGCTTTTGCTCTTTTGTGCTTGTTGTGGTTCTCATCTTCCCATTTAGAAGGCTGCAGAATATTTCGATCACAGATTGAACAATGCAGCAATCAAGCCTGATAAACCACCTGGAAGTTTTGCTTGAGACGATTTCTAGTGGGTTTTCTGATCCCTGTGAGCATCATGACTGCCTTTAGCATTGTGGAGGAGGACTCGAGTTTCTTATGAGGGCCCCACTTGGAAAAGCAGGCTGTGCAGATTCAAGCCTCCGGTTCTGTTCATGCTGTTCAAAAGCCTTTCCTCACCCTTGCTGATTTGTTTTTATGATTTACATACACTCCTGGGGAGATTTACAGAATGGATTGTCTGTGCATTGTCACGACTAAGGTAGGACTCAGAACATTGCTGTTATGTGTACATATTTCTCTGCTATTTTTCTCTTCCTGTAATTAAATAGATTGAGCATGTACCGTGTCAGGTTGCAAGATAAAGTGATAAATAAGCTTTGCTTCAATGAGCATTTTGTTCTCTTTTTCTGTAGATTGTGTAGTTTGTTTCTCTATCACTTTCTAAATGATATGTAATTTACTTATTTTTACTAGCAAAAGGAAAATGATTTCATATTTTGTCTTAGCCTGTGCTTGTGTCTATTAATATCTCGAGCTACTAGAGCACTTTCAGGATACATGGTATAATGCACATATTTTCTCAGCCTATCAGTTTGTTCTGTAAACTAAAGAATAAAAAAAAAAAAGGGGGGGTATTATATGGGTCCTAGGATTTTAAAGAGGCCAATCAGATGTAGTTTAGATAGTCATGATGTTTCTGATTGGAGAGATGCAAGTTTCTTGTGGCTTATTGTGGCTTTTGGGGGGAAAAACGTAGCTTACAATACATCTCTAGGCCTGAAAAATAATAATTCCTTGGTCCCAATTCAGCACTCTTATACTGATGTTAGATTTAACCTGTTTGGGAATAGTCCTTCTAAATAATTCCTTCCAAATGTGCATGCAAACTATTTTTTATTCACAATAACGATGGCAGGCTAATGTCTTTAGGGTTAAGGACACTTCCCAACTTCAAGATCTAGGATAGGGATAAGCTGAATGATTCTTTGAGATGTCCTCAAACTTAGCAAACTAATCTATTGTTAATTGACAAAGAGATAATCAGGGAACTCCTCTTCCATTAATACAAGGCAGGCAGCTCACCACATGTTTGTAACATGGTGGTAGTATTCATAAGGAATACTACCAGACATCGGGGTTCAGCAGAGTTGTTACCTGTTCTGGTTTATTTTTCACAAATGTCATAATTTCCAAAAGGTTTGTAAAATGCCTGGTGTAGCCAGAACACCTGAAGGTTGCATACGCGATAAGGTAAACTAATGGTTAGCACTGCTATGGCATGGAGAAGGGCAGGAGGAGACATACCAGGCACCCATAGGCAGCAACACGGGGTGGTGGGTGGCTGCTGCAGAGAGCAGGGAGTGTGGTGAAGCTGCTAAAACATATGTGAGCTGTCATACCCATCTTGACGATGGAGAAACACATATTGGGGAAGAACAGGAGGTTAATGGTGCTACAGAAGGAACTCCTTCTGTGGCCTCATTCACCTCCTGCTTTTTCCAGGCCCTTCTGGCTTCTATGAGCCATGCTGTATCTGAGACTACATCCTCAACCTCCCCTGCAGCACAGCAGAGGTGCCTGTGGGTGCCCATTGACACAATACTGGTGAAAAGCACTCAGCAACAGTGGTGCAGCACCACTGAAAAATACCTGGATGCAGGATCATGCTAAACAATTTGTACTCCCTGACATTGCTTTCCAATAGAAAATGAGCAGGAAGGTTGAAAAGACAGATGTGATTAGCTCCACTCTGGGTGTCCGGTAGCATGACAGAAACCAGCAATTCTAACCATCCTTGGCATTGGGAGTTTGACAAGGAGGTATGTAGTAAATGGATTAGGGACAGGGGAATGAGACTACTTCTAAGATGGTATAATTGTCAGAAGAATGTGGGCCAGTGTCTTTTTTTTATATATATCGGGAGACATTGTTTTATTTAATTTTTTAATTGGGGGTGAAGTTTTCCACTAACATTTTCCCAGGGCCTTCTAGGCAATAACAAAGGTAGCTTCACCATCATCTCACTACTGCTGTTGCTCTGAGCAGGGTTCCCAGCTCCATCTACACACAATATTTTCCCTCCCATTTCTTTTGTTTCTTGGATCCTCTGCTAAATGGCTGAAATGATCTGAAAGTTAAGCATATGAGCCTCAAATATTCAACTCCAGATATTCAGTCTTTCTGCCAACTTTGATGCTGGAATGAGATAGGATTGTGAATTGTAGGTGACCTGTTATTTGGATGCACACTTGAACACCATATTAACATATGTAATTAAGCTGAATAATGGCAAAAATCTAGTTTCAGAACACTTTCATATTGCAAAGGCTTGAAAGCAAATAAATTACAGATGACTTCCTCCTCTTGTTTGGTGCCATATTTAAATAGCTGCACCAGTGACATTATATTGTATTGATCCATAATCTGCTCTGACTTGCTTTATTTTGCATTGGAGTAACTCTACTTCCTTTAAATAAAATTTTTGTTTAATTTGCTTTTTTTAATCTGTTTATGCCAATTTTCACCAATACAATAAGAGCAGACCTTTTTCAGAACATCTGAGATTATTTAAAAATTCATTTCAGTAAGTATGAATTTTACAGAGCAACAGTATGGTCATTTTTGGCCTCAGATCTGTTAATTATCCCTATTTGAATATCCATTTGTCTGATTTGTGCAAATAATTGCTATTCCTATTCTTGGAAAAGTGGATCAATGTCAAGAGGGAGTAACTACATCCTTTTTATTCTTCAGATCTTATAAATATTAAAAAGCGAGTAAAAGATGAATGCTATTTAAACTGCAAAAGATAAACAGTGTATAAAAAGATGACATTTTTGACATGTGGTCATTAAATGTAGTCTGATAATAGCCTCAGGTTGCACCAGGGGAAGTTTAGGTTGGACATTAGGAAAAACTCATACCAAAAGGGTTATCAACGACTGAAACAGGCTGCTCAGGGAAGTGATTGAATCATCATCCCTGGATGTATTTAAATACTATCTAGACATGTTACTTAAGGATATGGTGTAGTAGTGGCACTGGTAGGGTTAGATAATGGTTGGACTTGATCTTAAAGGTCTTTTCCAACCATAGTGATTCAGTGATACTGATTCTGTGAAAATTTAAATATTTCCAGTTTACAGAAAATAACATAAAAGTTGTGTTGTAGTGAATATGTCCTTGTTAGATCATGTACACTACATCTAAAGATCCTGCTGTGAACTCTATCTGATGAGAGACACTATCTAATAAAATCAACTCCTGATGTACCTTGCCAAATTTTAAATCCTACTGACATCATTTTTTCAGCCAAAATGTAAGGTATGTTTAAAATAGAATATATTATTTTGTGCAAATTATTCCTCTTCTTTTTTTATTTCCTTCATCTTTCCATGCATTTATGAACCCAGGACTTAGGAAATGCTGAATCAGTCAAGGAGGACTTAGAGTCTTATAGTTAATTTTAGTTGATTGTGATCCTGGTGTAGCTTTTTTCTTTTACTGTTGCATAAAATACGTTAATTTGTGGCATTATTTTATCATTAGGGAGAGTTCAGTATAAATAAAAGCTTAGGTCAAGACTTCGTCCCAGCGGGAACACCAGGAAAAGGAAGAATGTTCCCACTGTGCCTCCCAACAGTCTGAGACAACATGCTCTCCTCTTCCCTAGCTCTCCTTCCATCCTTCTGCCTTTTACAGAATTATGAAGAGAATAGTAGTGGCTGCTGATGAAAAAGAAAATAGCTAGCTCTTTGTTGCCTGACAAAACCCACTGTAACAAGGACTACTTCATTGAAACCACTGGTCCTTCTTTTCAGGTGGCTTAGAACAGATGATCAGCCTTCCCTGGAGAAAAAAGAAAAAAAAACACAACAAAAGCTTTCTGACCCTTGTTACTATAGAGGGGAGCTCAGGGGTGGAAACTCTGAAGGGTTAAAGCCAAGAAGACCAATGGAGGGAAATAAAAATTTATTTTTCTTATTTAAATCTCCCTATTTCAAGGTGTCAGATTCAGGCTTTTTGATATTTACAGCTGACAATCACAGCACAAAAAAACCCCAAACAGTACTGAATAATACAAATAGCCATCCAGCCCTCTGTCACAAGCAGGGATAGCTAAAGACCTTCTCCTAGGATACAGATTTTAAAACTTCCTGGGCTATCTAGTCTAATGTTTTCTTATCTTTAACATTAGTGATAGCTGTAAGAACTGTAAATATTTGTTGCCACTGGTGTCACCTCTTGTTTTGTTTGGGAGCTGTATTTTGAGGTTGGCTTAATACCCCAAATTTTATCACCTTAAAGCCTCTGTGTTTTGAGGAGAACTTGCAAAGATGTACACGAAGACTAGACATGAAATAAAGTAATTCAAATTAATTTACAAAACCTAAACCAAGTTTGTGGCACTGAGCACTGAAAGTAGTAGTTTTCCTGTCACCCAGATCTGTGTCCTCCAGCTTGTAAACCAGAGAACCAGCCACTTTCAGACACAGGGATAATGCCCAGCTTGAACTTGTTTTTGTTAGCTACAAAAATAAATTTCCATCATCAAAATATTGAAAATTGTGTAACAATTACTTCTGCTTAGAGATTGTTGATAGGAGCTTACACTTTGTAGTGGTTTAAGCCAGATCATTAACTACATAGGCTCCATATTTAATTCAAGTGTCACTGACCTCCACGGTACTACATAATTAAATGAAAATGTGATTAATCATGTGAATGGAGAAAAGATTTTGTATATTTGGGTAGTATTTTTAGAGTTAATGAAAGACTCAGTTGATTCCACTAGAGAAGAAGTTTAGAGTTTTTAGGTTTTTAGGTTGGGGGTTTTTTGTGTGTTTAATTCTGTGTTAGTCTAGTTTAGTAAATTAACAATATCTCTCTTTTCATGGCTATCTGTCCAGGACCTTTCCTAAGGATTTAGTTCAAGTGTTTAAAAGAACAACAACAACAACAAAAAGGTGGAAGGGAAACGATGTAATGATGCTAGAAGGCAGGGTGATAGTTGTTTTTTTTTATGTTGTTAAACCATACCAAAACTGAATGCATACAGTTCTGACCATATGTGAAATGGTCTTGGAAAATAAGCCACTGCAGTCAAGTATGGGACCAACATCTGGCTTAGACCCTGGACATGGTATGACTCTTCTGTAGGTCTCTCCCATTTGACATACTCATCACCCTACTTTGCAGCATGAAATTAAAGCAGAGAAGAGATGTAACATTTGCACCTCGTCTTTTTGTCAGCATTAGCTTTCCTTTCCCATAGTCCCAACATGGAAGAAAAGGCAAAATTCAAAGCTCACCATACTCAATAGTTGACTTTGAAACAGCTATTCTACATTAATTATATCAATATAAATCCCTGTTGACAGTGTGCTGTGCTTAGGAAAGGTAGGGACAGGTCCTGTGTGCCAATAGGATACTGTGGATTCTTCAAGTGAGGGGGAAACCCTCATTCAGTATTTAATCAACACAGTTGACTCCCTCTGCCAACCCAGTTGATTTAAAGATTTTTTTAGAACTTGGCTGAAGAATGGAAATATGTGGAGGTGGCACCACTTGATTGACATCACTGTTCCAGCCTCTCTAATTCAGAGAAGAGTAAACCAGCCTCAAGATGCTCTTAGAAGGGCAGAATGGTAAATCAGATCAGGTCATATGCTGGAGGTGGAGAGTAGGTCCACACACTATATGCCAGCTGTTGGTCTTACTTTGCAGAGGTGAATCCACTATGAGATTGCTGGATTATTGATTATGGTGGCCTGATGCCAATGCAAATAGCTAATAATTAGAATATTTATTTATGCAGAAGTGCTTTTGTAATGGGCCTTAAAGAAGAAAATAAGCCTATCTCCCCTCCCTGCAGTTATATTACATTAATGTGAAAATACTCAATATAGAGGTTTTGAAAGGTATATACTAAGAGAATGAGTTTGAATTTATTTTGAGATTTCTTACGATACCAGCTGTATGTGTCCAAGAGGCTGTAGCGTCAGTCCGCAAAGTCAGGAAATTATAAAGCTAGGTATAAATACTGAGGTCAAACCAGTGCCTTAGGTGTTCTAAACTAGCATAATTTTACCAAAATCTACAGACCTGTGGAGATCTACACTACATGAGGATCTAATTTAAAACAAAAAAATAACCACTTTTCTATGTGTCCACATATTGTTAATAGATCTGGGCAACATTTGATTGTTGGTTTTTTCTTTGCAAGACTTCAGGCTTTGAATCACTGCAGTTTGAAATCATAAACTGGGTAGCTAAGTTTTTTGTGCTGAATTTCCTGTCTATAACAAACCCGAAACAAAGGAAACATAATGAATTCCACACCCACCCACCCAAGAGATTCACATTTAGCTAAAATCAAAATCTTTTTCTATAGTCATTATTAGGTGTTGATGAGCACTTCAAACTGTGGTGTTTTCCTGCCAGACCCTAAAAGAGTAATAGTGCTGAATCCACGCAATTTACATGTAATTTAGTAAACTCTATTCTGAAGTGGTACTTGAGGACAGCTTCGATAACTATGGGTTGGCTGCTGGCTAAACTGCACAGTCTCAGAAGAGCAGGAAGATCCTTTTCATTGATTACCATTTATCTTAGCTGGAGAACACACTCATAAATGTCTGACAGATGGGGAGTGTATCCGAGTATTTATTTCAAATCTTTATTTACCAATGTTAAATTCTGAAACAATTCTAGTAAGCCTCTAGCTTTTGAATTTCAAACATTATGAATGTAAACTGATGAGACACATTTTGTGTTCTCTAGAAAAAAAAAAAAAATTGGGGGGGGAGTCTTAAGAAAATTACACAGACCCAACCAATGTGCATTGCATATGTAATGTCTTGTAATTATATCTTGTCAAAAGCTCAACTTTTTTCTCCTTTATTCTTTAGAAATATGGTAATTGTCCCTTTTGCCTTGTAGTTAATTATAAATTTCAGGAAGAATTAAGTCTGTTAAATCGCCTCTTCCCCCTCTTCCCCCTCCCTTGGTCTCTATGGCAGCAGCAGGAATAGAAGGAAATTACTTTGATCTCCATTTCTGAGTGACATTTTGGTTCTTCTGAGCATTGACCTTGTTTAGTGCAACTGAAATTTTCAATAGATTTCATTAGATTATAATTTGCTGATTTTAGGGAGATGTCTTTATTGAGATTGGTTTTAGCTATGAAAGGAGACGGGTGATTTGTTTCATAAATCTATGAACAGCTCTATAAACTGTGAAAAGAGATTGTTCAATTAACTTCTCAGGTATATACGGTTAGAGCTTAATACAGCCATGGAGAGCTGCAGATGTAAGGAAAGGTGGAAGATGCTGAGAAAGAAAAAGAAATCAAGCAAACCTGATCCTGGCTCAATTAATGATATGCTGCTTAATGATAGCAGAGCTATACAGCCTTAGCAGTTCCTTCTCTAATATTCAGAGGGCCTGAGTGGAGGTGGGAAGATAATTTCCTAGTGCCAAGGTGAGATGCATTTTTATGCATTTCACAAAGCTGGAGCTGCTGAATGGATTCCTTGCACTGTCCAGTATCCCAGTAAGAGCAGAAAAGATGTGTCTCCTAGCATGCATCCTCAATATAAACATGCATTTCTTTTGTGTTTTAATCTGATTGCTACTACCATGCAAATTTCCTTCTGGCTCCCTTCACCTGCTGCAAGACTTTTGAAAAATGAGAGGATGTGTGCAATCAAGTACAAGGGAACAGTTATTTATAAGTGAATCATTAGGTCAGGGATATGGCATAGTATATGATTATATTTTATCCAGTCTGAGACCTTCAGTTGAGATCTACAATTTTCATTTCTCCAGAGAATCATCTGCATCAAAGAATATAATTTGCAAAGATGTGTAGGAGTAGCTGTGTTCCACTGGTACTGGAGTCATCCCTCAAGGACTTGTATATAATTTGCAAGTTATATTCTTGGCTATTCTAGTGGGTACAAACAGAATCTCACCTGTGACTGCTTTTGACTCTGGTCACCAGTATCTTTTCTGAGAAAGAATATTGTCAGATCTTAAAGAGTGCTGCAGTTCAGTGAGCCCTGAACCTTTAGCTGACAAAATATTCCTAAATATCCTCTCTGGGTTTTGTTACATCTTCTGCAGAGCTAAAATCTGCCTCCCAATGTGTCTCCAGCCACAGTCATATTAGGCAATATTTGGCCATCCAAATTTGATATTGATTTTATGTTTATATATATATAATCTCTCCCTGAATATGAGAAAATGGCAATAAGCCATACGTACTTGCTCTTAAAATCCTCCAAACACCCTTAGCAGTCACTATGGTTGATCACACAAAACAGAAGAGGTATTCTTCCTTGAAATCTTATCCAGAGCTTCCTGATGTGCAACTGCATTTCTGTCACCTGAAACCTCTCTTGTGCTGTTCCGCAAAGCTCTCAACTTCCGATTCAATATTCAATATTTACCACTTCAATATTACAGCAGGCACTGATGCTACCACTCTCCACTGTTATATTAAACTGATACTTCTAACCAGTGCAACAGCAGTCAGTTATTTTAACAGCTGACTGAGAAAAGCACATAGGGATAGATGGTTACTTAAAGGTTGCATGCTAAGAAGGTAGATGTTGTGTACAATCTGAAGGGTTTGAAGCCTTGGTTTTGTCTTCTGAAGTTGGTGCTTCTCTGTCTCCTTGTTACCTACAGTGTCTGCATTTCAGGATGCTTGATAAAAATCTATTGGCTTGGGAATTACAGGTAACAGTGCCTCCAGAGAAGGAATTGCACTGTCTCTAACTGACTAGGAGGTTAACATGTCTATCTGAATTTGGTCGTTGCTTCATTGCTTCCTGATTGTATTATTGCTATGGAATTTATCAAAGTTTTGATGCATTAACCAGGACAAAAAGCTGTGACTGATGCTGGATTCAGCAATGAGAATGGAATTATTGTTTTGTGTCCAAGGTCTCTTTACACAAAATTACACATGCTGAAGATCTTATTGCATATTCTGAAGGCTCTGACTGCATGAAGCTGTGATAAAGCCTACGCCTGGATAGCTGTGTCTATCACTACACTGGAGCTGTCTCAAGGGTGAAGCTTAGTGCAGGAGGCTGGGTATCCTCAAAGAAAGGAATAAAACTGTGGAGAGACTGTGGAAATCACTCATTCATAAGTTATGGAGAAACAGCCTCTGTGTTTCCATTTCACATGGAGAACTCTTTTATTGGAACATATTCCCTTAAACGGCAAGGCAAGACATATTCTTTTTGCATACAAATGTCAGTAAACATGAAAAGCAAACTGCAGGTAATTCTGTCCTCCCTTGAAGACTCTCTGAAGAAAAATGATTTCAAGTGATGGATTTTCATCACTTTTCAGACTATAAACTTTCCAGTGTAGTGGTGAACCAAGGTCTATAGTTCTTATGCTCACCAAACTTCTAAAGTGAGGAAAATGTAAGCAGTAATAATCAAATAGAACTGATTCTTCCTATAATCTGCAAATAATTCCCAACATATTTATTCCTATGCTTATCTGTATTACCTATGCTTGCAGAATACTTTAGGTACTGTTGACTTGGTGGGTACTTTTTTTTAGTTGTTGTTTCTAAGTGTGACATGTTGGAGCTTTTGACAGTTTAAAAAAAAAAAAAAATTGAACACTTTTATGAAGAAAAGCATTACCAGCAGCTGATACACAAAAGTTCTTAGAACTATTTCAACTAGGTGAGTGTGTAAGATATGAAGATGTGGAAAGCACTGCTTTTTACACAACAGTACAAAAAGTAGTGATCATTCAAATAAGAAAACAGCTGTAATTAAAAAAAAATAAAAAAATCCAACCCCATATCCCCAAAAAGCTGTAGGAGAGAAGTGTTTAGTTCTAGCTCTTGATCTTAGACAATACCAGTGCAATTTCATGTTGTCACCACAGTAATTCAAATATCCAGCTCTGAAAATCCAAACTCTGCAGGTCACCCTAAAGCCCGTGATGCAGAATCAACCCAGCCTTTATACTGAAAAATAGGGATCTCTGGAGAGCTGCTGCCTACAAGCAATTCCCAGTTACCTCTTTCTGTCCTTTGAATATGCAGCATGTGTCAAGGGATTCAGGGTCTTGGGACAATTTTGGTATGAATGTCAGAGTCAAGTATATTTGCTGAGCATTGGCCCCTCCTGTTATGAGATATAGAGCTTTTATTTTGCAGATGTGTCCTCTTCGAGAATTTGAGGAGTCTTTTTGAGTAGTCTTCTGACAAACATGTTATACATGATTATCTGAGCTTGTAAGACCAGTAAAATGTTTCCTGTCCCAATCAAATTATTAATTTTCTTGCCTTTATCTTGCCTCGGATTAAAGAATGAAGATGTACAATTGTTAAAGAAAGGGGGGAAAAAAAATGCCAATATTGTATGCAGTCTTTTGATCAAAATTCATTTATCATTTTATTTTTTTAATAGGATTACATAGTTTGCTGTTGCATTCATCCCTTCCTTACAGGAGATAACACACACCCGCAGGATATTGCTGCTGTGATAGCAGTGACTTTTTCAAATCCTTTTAAGCAAGACTTTCTAAACTCTCATCTAAAGGTGCAATGCCTTTTTGCTTGCTAGATGTTTTTCTGAATATGTCTTAAAGTTGTCTAAGTGAAAATACAAAAGATAACCAGTTTTTAAGGTTTGGGGAATATAAAGCAGAAACTGATATGCACAGTTTTTCTCTTTTTTTTTAAATTTCACTTATAAAAATATTTAGCATTGCAAAGCTTTACAAATATTTACTTTTTGGAGATGAAGACCAAAACACTAATAGTGCTTTGTTAATGTTCTTAAATCAGACTCAAAATAGAAAATTCTGTGAAGCCTAATCAGTGTTTTCAGAGGTTGTTATTCTTTGCTCTCAGCATGGGGAAAGGTGCAGTGTACTAGTGTACTTGTTTGTCATATATCTGGTTTAAATAAAAATAAACTGAAGGAAGCTTCTTTTCTCACTTTATTTCCAGCTTCAGGAACACACATAATTGCCAGAGTCCTCTGATTCAAGGAACTTTCACAATAGTAGTTTGACTCTTATGTGAAATGCTAAGAGAAATGGTGGCAGACACCAAAATCTATTCTGAACTTTTCTTCAGGGACTCTGACCCAATCTGCTGTGCAATTCATTCTGATTGGCTTCAAACCTTTGCTAAAATGTAATTGAATCACTGCAAATGCAAGAGAAATTACAGGAACATCAGCCCAAAGGCCTGATGGTTGCATCTTGCACTGCCATGTTGAACATTAGACTTTAACCCCCACTCTTTTGGTTCTGCAAAGTTTCAGGGAACTACAGGAGTCTTGGGTGCTTGTTCCATGTCCTTCAGGGGCCAATCTGGGGAGCAAGTAGACTGTTATGCTCAGTGAAGAAACATACTCTAAAAATTTCGGACAGACTTACTCCTCCTGGAAAAGAGCCCTGGGGTGGTTCAGGCTGCAGCTATCACTGGTTCAGTGAGGACATAATGGAAAAATGCAGCCTGTTGTGAAATGGAGGAGAAAAAGCCAATCTCTACCTACCGCCTAAAGCTCTGCTGTTGTTCTCTGAATGCTCTACTATGGAGGAAAGCCAGATGGCACATGCTTGGGGTTCAGAGTGGATGAAGGATATGTTCACCCACATAACTGAGAGCTTCAAAGCAAAATTAATGGATAACTGTTGAGATCCTTTTGGTCCTGCAAACTGCAGATTATTTTTCCTACATGGCAGTGGAAAATGACTTTGTGAGGTGTAATGCATACTAGAAAACTCCTAGATGATCCATCTGGAATGGAGTCTGTTGCGCCTAGTGATTGCAGCACGTACTGTGTTGTGTATAATGCCATTTTCACTTATTTGCAGCAGAGCCATGGCAGATGCCCATCCCACAAATGCTCAGTCGAAACACCTGCCTGGATACCCATTCAGCACTCTACCGTAAGTTTGAGCCTTTTAATACAAAGATTTGAGAGACTGAATGGTAAGTCTCTGTTTCTGGAGCAGTCCTGTCGGGTAAAATTTCCATACTCAGTGCATTTGAGAAAGAACAGGAATAAGTCCTAAGGCCAGACCAAACGCCTTGGGAAGCCTGAACTGTTGAAATGGTTGGTAGTGGCTCAGAAGGGCTTCTTTGGCAGTTTAGACTTCTGGGAATTTAATTCATTCCACATGGAACTATGGGGATCAGTGGCAAGCATGGTATGGTTGTTAGTAGTGTCCAGCTCAGAGGAATGTGAAGTTACTGATGACTGCTGATATCCTATAACTCTGGGCTCCAGCTGTGTGTGATGACTGGGTGTGATGCCTGCTAGTTTTGCCTGGTTATGGATACAGTTTGTTGAAGATTTTTTACAGTTTGTTTGAAGTCTCATAAGCTGCTGCAGGGTCTGCAAGAAACAGCTGTCATTTAAAGCATCAGGATGTCCCCAAACCCATGTGCTTACAAAAGGAAGGGAAAATACATCTTTTCTTTTCCATATTTTCAGAGAAGAAAGAAAGATTGATGATTCCAAGTGCTTATGGACTACTAAGTGGGAAAATTTGCCCAGTGTAGATAACAGCAGCTTTTGGGATGATAGGCAGTGAGTGAACTATAGTCTGTTAGGTTTAGAGGAAATTACCGTTGTAAATGCTTTCCTGCCCCTGCCAATTAGATGACTTTGGTGAGATTTGCTTTTAACTATCAAAGACACAGTAATATTTGAAGAGAAAAAAGAAACTGTGATCAAGTTGAAACCACATTGATTTATATCTTGTCTGAATATACATTGTATCTAGAGCCAAATCTTTGAATGCTGGAAGTTAGAGGGCTGACTAATAGAGCTATGGTGATTTATCTCAGCTAAGGAGCTGGCAGGATTTAGTTGACATTTTCTTTGGCTCGCAACCACAGCACGATGTTGATCCACAGCTATCAACCTGTCACCTTTTATGAGTAGATGAATGAGAAACAAATTCAAGTCTTTATTTTTGGTGTCTCACTAACCTTGCAAGTGATTGTAAACTCTCTGGGGTTTGTTGTCCTAATAATATGTTAAAATTAATTATATCACTGTTGGTCTGTATTAAAATAAAGGTACTTAAAAATGCTTCAAGTATTGATTGAACCAGCTGACCTGTAAGGTTTTTTTACCAGGTGAGGGTCTAGCCCAGAAACTAGTTAGTAACTCTTCTTAATTATTAATTTCCATTCTCAGAGGGTTTGGATTGATGTTGTGATATGGTCTTATTGTTTTTTGTTTATATTAAGAGAGTTGCAGCATGAGCACAAGATATGGTAGTGTGGTCCATTGAGAAATGGAAGTGTACTGGGAATTTGTAGTATGTTAGGAGCAGTGATTTCCAATGATTTCCACTAACACCAAGAACTAACTTTTCACATAGTGGCTTTCAATGCTTTGGGTATTTTTTAGGACATTTATTTCTTAAACCATCAAAAATAAAAACATTTAGCTTGAGTATTCTTTGTTTGTCTCTTATTACAACAGATATGTCTGAATGTATAGGTAGTATACCTGCTATCTTTCAAATTTCTATATAGTCACAAAAAATGATAAACTGAGGATCTAGCTTTGTTGGCTTTGTTAGTATCAGAAGTGGTCTAAGATCACAATAACTCCAGGAAGTGTTATTTTTAAACTTTTAGAGTGGAGACTTGTTCTGGGATCAGTACTAGTTAATATCTTAACTAACAGCATAGACGGTGAGATCATGTGCACCCTCAGCAAATTTTCAGGTAACACCAAGCTCTGTGATGCAGTGGACATGATGAAGGGAACGAGTGCCATCCTGAGGGACCTTGACAGGCCTGAGGGATATGACCATGCAAACATCACGAAGTTCAACAAGGAAAGTGCAAGCTCCTGCACCTGGGTCGGGAGATTCACCAGTATCAGTACAGACTGTGGGATGAATGGATTAAGAGGAGCCCTTAGGAGAAGAACCTGGGCATACTGCTGGATGAAAAATTGCACATGAACTGGCAATGTGTAATTTTAACCCAGCAAACCAATTGTAACCTGGACTGCATCAAGTGTGGTCAGCAGGTTGATAAAGGTGATTCTCCCCTCTACTCTACTTTCATGAGACCCCACTCGGAATACTGCATCCAGCTCTGGAGTCATCAGCACACGAAAGACATGTATCTGCTCAAGCAGGTCCAGAGAAGGGACATGAAAATGATCTGTTATCTGGAACCCCTCTCCTATGAAGAAAGACTGAGAGAGTTAGGATTGTTCAGCTTGGAGAAGAGAAGGTTCCAAGGAGACATTATGGTGGCCTTTCAATACTTAAAGGGCACTTGTAAGTAAGATGGAGACAGACCTTTTTAGTAGGGCCTGTTGCAAGAGGACAAGGGACAGTTTTGAACTGGAAAAGGGATGATTTAGATTGGACATAAGGAAGAACTGTTTATGATGAAGGTGGTGAGACACTGAAATAGGTTCCCCAGAGAAGCTGTGGGGATGCCCCATCATTGCAATTATGCAAGATCAGGTTTGATGGAGCTTTGACTATCCTGATCTAGTGAAAGATGTCATTCTCAACAGCAGAGGGCGGTTGGACTAGAAGATCTTTAAAGGTGTCTTCCAACCAAAGCGTGCTATGAATTTACGAAAAAAAACCCAAATTTACTATTAGAATACATTTCAACCATTCATTTATTTTCTTTTTTTTTTTTGATTGTAGAATACAATATGTTGTGCATGGGGTAATTGCCTACTTGGAGCTTGCTTCCATCTATATTGTGCTTGATTATGAAAGATCAATGAAGTGAGGAAGCTCAGTACTAGACCACAAATAAGTTGTAATTCACAAGTACCTCCTACTTCTTTTTCTACCAAAACATTTTCTATGCAGCCAAACAGATTTTTCTGTCTACCTTCCTGTATCAGGTATTTATAAGTATTTTCTACCATTCTTCAGTAGTTTACTTTTACTAATGCAGGCAATTGGGGAAAATTAAATCAGGCAGAAATGAACTTCTAGGTGTTCAATGGTTTCCACCATCTGATTTCAAACAAATTTTTTACCTGCCTTGCTTTTATCAGAGAAGAATATCTCTGAAATGTCAGATATGTTGACAGAAAGCTGATTAATTAAATGAAAATTTCCACTGATACATCAAAGCATATTACCTGCTATGAAAGGCTTGAAAGATGATAAAAAAACCCAAACAAAACAATAAACACACACACAAAAAACAAACAAGAAAAACCAACAAAACAAACAAACCCACAAAAGAACAACAACAAAAACACAAAAAAACCAAACAATCAAACCCCCAAACCTTCCAGTACCTGAAAGTGGGCCTATAATAATGCAGAGAAGGGCTTATTCACAAGGGTTTGTAGTGACAGGAGAAGGGGTAATGGCTTTAAGACAGAAAAAGGTAGATTTAGGTTAGACATTAGGAAAAAGTTCTTTAATATGAGGGTGATAGATCACCGGAATAGGTTGCCTGGAGAGGTGGTGGAGGCCCCATCCCTGGAGACATTCAAGGCCAGGCTTGAGGAGGCTCTGAGCAGCCTGACCTAGTTGGAGATGTCCCTGCTTATTGCAGGGGTGTTGGACTAGATGACCCTTAGAGGTTCTGTCCAACCCAATACATTCTATGATTCTGTGATTCAAAAAAAATAACAAACAAAAAAGCAGAGATCTGGCTGGTTGTGACAACTGCATCACATGACTGTAGTGTGTGTTTGGAAGCCTCTCAATAGTGTTGTACAGAACAGTGACAAATAATGAAGGAAAAACAAACTAGTAAAAAGGGTATCCTCTTTCACCAATTTTAGTGTCTGTGTCACTTGAGCATGTGTATGGGCTAGGTTTTTCTCTCCTTTTTTTCAGCAGTTTTTATAATAAGCATTGTGTCCTCTCCCGAGAGCACCTTTCCCATCTAATACAAGGACCAGGAGATCTGGCAGCATTGTTGTTATGTAACAGTCTGACTTTTGCAGTCCCTAATTTACCATCCTTTTTGAATTTGCTGATGATTCTTGCAATTAAGATTCTTAATTCTGTTTGGCAACTCACCATCTGCAAAAGAGGACATAAGTGACTACTACAGTTCTGCGCCTTCACAATGTCCTTAATTAGATTCATTTTTAGTCTGAGAGTTTTAATCAAGGGAATTACCTAAGGGTGGCTTTTTTTCTGCACTTGCACTTTTAGGCATGTCTTCCAAAGGATCTGTAGTGCTTGATTATAAAATAGTCCAAAAAGAGTTCACTGTACTACTGTTTAGATACTAAACCTTCCTATTACTGGGTTTGCTCACTAGCTAGATCCATTATAATGTTGCAAAGATAATGAAGTATCAGGGGCTGCACCTGTGTTGCACAGAACATTTAGGGTTGTTTTTCCTTCTGGCCCTGCTGAGAGCTTTTCTTGAGTTTGGCATTCAGCACAACCATTCACCTTATCTAACCCTGCAGCATTAATAGGATCCCTCTGCTTTTCCCTGCTGCAGTCTCATGCAGAGCTCCTTGGCCCACCATCTCCATCCCCTTCCCCCAGCAAATTCCCTTTTGGGAAGTCATCTGCCACTGAGGAGCAGAAGGAGAGAGTAGTAAAGAGTGCATGGACACAAAAGGCAAAGAATCTGGTGCATGCCCTATGCAGAGCCTCATTCAGCATCATCTGTCCTCTCCATGTGAAGAAGGGGACAGTGACTTTAAGGGTAGGGGAAACTAATCAAAGGTCCTCACAGGGGAAAAGCAGTAGCCACACATGCCACGATACATCATGGGCTGCAGCTTTACATAGGTGTTACATTCTGTGGAAATTTAGTGCAATTTTTGTCTGCCAGCCTGCTTTGCAGGTGAGCCCTCAGTCTTTCTGCCCCTCAGTTTGTCTATATCCCTAACACAAGGAGAGCAAAGGCACATTTGTGTACATGCACAGGATATTATTGCTCTGTTTAAGTAGGATGGATCAGTGTACAGAGGATAAAGTTTCTCTGGCTTTCTCTTTTCCCAGTTTATTGGGAACACTGAAGGGACAGAAATGCGCTAATGTCCTGTATGATATCTGAATTTAGTCTGATCTGGAAGTTAGCCTGCAGACTTTCTTGTTTCAAACTAATAGAGGTTTTTGTATTCAGACTCACTCCACAGGAGCTGTTTTAAAGAAATTCATACTTTTGGAAGATGATTGCATGTTAGTTCTGGTGGTTGTGCGCTATGTAAAGAATGTTCTTACATGGTATTGTACAACAGAGCCAAGTAGAAACATATTGAAGCATGCATATTCTGCTTTATTTTAAGTCTATGAGTCTGGAAGAATCATTTTTGAAATCAATCTTACTCTTTTTAAACACAAAACTAATAAATGGCTCCGTCTAGGTTTGCCTCTCACCTAGGACCTTGCGTTGTGTCTTGTAATGATGCCCCTTCCCCTCCTGTGTAGATGTGCTCTATAAAATAAATAAATAGCTCTCCACTTCAGAATGTGCCTTTTGCAGGGTCTCTCTCTCACTAAGCTTTAAGTCTTTTTGTATTAAAACTCTGTTAGCTAATAAATTACACAGACAATCCGGGTGGTAGAGAATATTTTCTGTGGCTAATGTGAAATGTTTGAAAACTGAGCTATTAATACAGTGCTCTATTCTTCTATCTTTCACCTCCATGCTAATGGTAATGAAGAATTTTTCATGCTAAAACTCAAGCTTTATTTTTAAGAGGTATTAAAGTAATGCCATGCATGTTTCTGGAGGGTCACTATATTGCTGCAGATCTTCATTCCAACATCTCCTGTACAACTTGTTGCCCAGTGCTCAGGGCAGTTTACTCTCCACCTCTTTACCACTTAAAAAGGCTGTCTGTACCCTGCACTGTTGAGTCTGTCACCAACTGCCAGCTACAGAGCTTCTTTTTAAAATAGCCACTCTAATCCCTCTTCCTCTTGGATACCTTTCTGATGCTTCTTTCTTATTTGCACCACTCTTCCTCATCCTTCCCTGGGGGGAAACATGTTGTTCCTATAGCTGTTGGCTGTAGCTTGAGGTGCTGAAGAGTTGTGACATCTCTCCTGTAATCTGATTTACAGATTCAGTGGGGAAAGTTCCAGCTACACTGAGTGTTGGATTAGCAGCATATCCCAGCAGGGCACCAAATACTTCATGCTTGGGTAGGTAGAGGCAGATGATAGCAGAGTATGTGTTAACAGGAGGGCTCAGGAGCAAATTTTGAGAGAAATAGGGCAAAAGAAGCTATTTACTCCTCTATTTCATCAAAGAGTAGGGAAGAAAGGGGAGAGAAGATTTTTGAAAACGGTAATAGCTCCTTGACAATTCAATATATATACTTATTTGATGACCTATGTGGTCCTTCCTTGCGTTTCAGTTTATGTGATCCCAGTGAAACAAGGGAGAGGTTTCACAATAGCAAAACAAGCTCAGAAACCCTTAAGTTAAGGTGATCATTTTTAAAAAAATAGTAAGATAAACATTAAGCTGCACACACCCATTATCTGCAGATTGACCCACATAGCTGCTTGACATCATCATCAGGAAATATTTTGCATGAGTTATTTACAATGAGTAATCTCATTAAACACACATTATGTATAGGACATTTGCTGTCTTTATTGCTTTATTTGTTTTATGGAAAGCACCCAGTCACAGAAGAGTAGCAGTGCATAACTTACAACAAAATATTTCTAATGTAGTTATAGAATTTTTCTTTAAACTGAAACTTCTTATTGATCTTTATGTCAGCAATTACATAAAGGTAAACATATAGAAAACAAATATAGATTTAACTACTTAAAATCATTGCAACCCATAATGTTTATGAGAATAAAAAAAAAGTAATCAAACCTTAATACCCTTCTGGACACTGTTTTAAAATTCTGATTTAAGTGGTGATTTAGCCAGGCAACATTTTGACAGTGTCTCTGAAGTTTAAAAACAGTGTGCACATCCAAATACATAGCTTGAGGGTTATATCTTGGGGATGTTGCTACTGAAAAGCCCTGCTATACTGACACGGGAAATTCCATGCTAAGGTCAGACTTGAGCAATTCAACCATTCTGAGTTTATGGTGATATAGACAAGAAAAAAGTTAGCTTTATTTATACCCTGCAATAACCCACTAATATGATTAATACGACTGCTCAGAAGTATTGCTAGTCCCCAGTAAGGTGAGTTAAATGGTTTTTATTATTCTTCTCTTAGATGTACTGCAACATAAGAGGAGGTAGTGATTTATTTTTTTAAACATGTTCATGATATAAATTTAAAAGGTGTATGTGTACATAACCAACAGTTGAAGCAGGGCTCAAATGGAAGAGTAGGACTGTGACTTCAATATCCCACACCACGATGATATCTGAAAATTGCATGCTAGCAAGGAGCCTCCTTGTGCCTGTCACTGTAAAAATCTATAGAAGAAATTTGTGATTAAAGCAGTTCTGGAAGATAAAGAATTGTTCGACAGTATTTGATAGAGATGCTGAAAGTGAAATTAATCTGTTCAGGTTTATGTCATTGGAGAGCTATGAACACTTCTGAGGTGCACTTTACCTTTAGACTGATCTGTATGAATTATGAAGTATGAAATGAGATATTGAGGGGTGTGTTTTTCTTAATGATAAAGGAGACCTAGCAACCAGCTCTGATACAGGTTTCTGAATTGAAGGTGTATGCCACGCCAGAGGATTTTTCTCAGTGTGGCACAAGTCTGTGGCAAAGTAGTGACTTACATGAGAGACTCAGCTACGAGACATTCCTTCTAGGCTACCCCAAAAAAGCAGTTTATGACAGCTATCTTTTTATAGGTATCCTTTTATAGGAGCTGCCACTGACTTCCAGGAAAAATACAAATGAATATGGAATTAGCTGCGGACACAGCCCAGGCTGTACATTACAGCATCACACCTAAGCTTGTATTACATCAACCACCTTTTTCCTTAATAACTTAAAAAAAAAAAAAAAAAAAAAAAAAAAAAAAAAAAAAAAATAAATTTAACAAAAAAAAACAATATAATTTCGTGGTTTTTTCTTTTTTTTATTTATATTTCAAAATTGTTTTTTTATTT
>JAAGNO010019626.1:0-19551 GCA_033439905.1 Ceryle rudis | reverse complement strand
CCTGCTCTGGCAGGGGAGTTGGACTAGATGATCTGCCAAGGTCCCTTCCAACCCTTAACATTCTGTGATTCTGTGATCTCTTCATTTGACAGATTAGCTGTGAGAAAAGATGTAGGTGTCACTGTGAGTTGCTCAAGAATTAGATTTCAGTTCCTTATAAAATAATTTAATAAATACCCAGAGATAAAATCAGTAAAATCTAGAGGGTAATAGAAGTTTGAGTAAATAAGCAGCATGATTTTTATAGAGAAGAAATCATGCAAGACACATTTAATTGCTTCTTTTGACAGAATTACTAAATTATTAGGTGCTGCTTATATTTTTTAGAGATAGACTTTCAAAAACATCAAGAGCAGTTAGGTGCCCGACTCCTGCTGATTTTAAAAGCTTGTTACATTATCTCCTGAAGTTTTAAAGAAAAGTTTGTGTTAATTGCCTTGGAGTTTAATCTTGCTATATGCCTTTTTAGACCCCCAGGAATAACTGTGCCCAGATGGATATATACCGAGTTGCAGAAGGATGCTGGCACTGCTTACAGAGTCAATATTATATGCCGTCTTGCTTTTTTATTTTCATTAATGACAGAGAAGTTAGGCTCAAAGCAGCATGCCAATGAAATGTAAAGGCCAAAAATTCAGTAAGCCGTGAACATTAATGTGATAACATAGTACTGTAGAACACAGACTCCCTCCACAATACTTATCAATCCCCCTGCAAAACAAAACCACCAAAACCTAAAGTATAAATTTTCATGAGAACAACAGATCTTAAATACTTTTGGTGTGAAATTCCAGATACCAACAGGAGAAGAGATTTGATGACTCTTTTGGCAAACAGTAGTGCTCTAAAAGTGTTACATTATGCTGAATATTTTTCTGAATTCTTACAAATCATCTAGTTGTTCTGTAGACTGAAGCAAGTTTAGGGATCACTAATGCAGATAAATTATAATATATATAGAAGAAAGAGTATAGTAGCACTCACATGTAATAAAACATCCTTCAAAAACAGATCTTTTCTACGGGAAGATTGAAGAGAAGCCCGTAAATTGGATAAATAAATGCAAATCAGGTAGCTCATTTCACCTGTCAGAACTCCTTGGAACTAAATATGGATGCTTTTTCTGCCACTGTATAATTGAAAGCTCTCCAAGGGTGGCATACATTGAATCTGCTCCACCGGCAAAAAGCTGAATCACAGTGGATATTTTTTATGAGGAACCTAAAAGGAAAGGAGATAGTGCAGCTAAGGGAAATAGCAGGAAGCAAATTTGGCTGATGTTAACAATATCTGATTCAAACCAGATGTTCTCAGACAGACAGTGGTCAAGACTGAGAAAGACATGAAAAGAAAATAGCAAGGAGGTGGTTCTGGGATGTTCTATGGGGGAGCAGGAAATATATGGAAGAGGGCCACCGAACTGGGGCCAATCAATAAGATATACTTACAGTGGCAACATAGGGAAAGGGGTGGAGAAAACAGGAAGTCCTTGAGTGACTAAAGAAAGAGGCAAATGGCTACTGAATGGGTGACTAGTGAAGAAACTTGTATGCAAGTGCATGAAGAGTTGAGATTTACTGCTTGACAACCATCCAAGAGTTAAAGGAAAAAAGGGAGAAGTTTGTAAGAGCTATGGCAGATTTGGCAGCTCTCTAGGAGCTAATACAACTACCCCACCCCAAACAGAAATAAAAGTAAAATATTTAGTCTGTGAGTCCTGTGAGTCCTATAGTCTGTGAGTCCTGCTTTTGGTAAAATTAAAATATATGAAATCAAGAACTTAATAGAGTCAGTGTAAACTGAGATCAGAGAGGACAGAAATGGTATCACAACTTAAAGTTATTTAATGTCAAGGAAAATAAAGGAACATGAAACATCTTAAGGCTGAACTTCAGTAAAATCAAACATTGGGTTAGATGTCTTATTCTCCGTCTTTCCAGGGAAAGGAAAGTTAAAGAGCCTATGGAGGGGGAGAACAACACAAAATATTGTTTTAAAGGATCATTTGATTAAAAAGAAATTAATTTTCTATATGAGTATCATCTTCTTAATGAGCTGAAGTTTGAAGATGACATTTATCAGCTGTCAGTCATTGAGATAACAGATGTAAATTGAAGTCATCCAGCAAAATCTGTATTGACTTGAAAAATGCCCTGAAAGTAGAAATTGAAAGTTAATATTTGCATCCTGTGTGTGTAACAATGAAAACATGGGAAAAAAAAAAAAAAGGCAACAAACAAATAAACCCAAACCAAACCAAACCAAAATATCCAGGATATAAGCCAGAGTTTCTTATAAATTTAAAATAAACTTATGTGGAACTATTTCTTCAATAGTAACTGTTCCTTTAAAGCCCATTGCTGTATAACTGTGGTCAGGATTTTATTACCATGTTGCTGTTACTTTGTATTAATCAACATTTAATTTCACTGTGGATAGAACTGAATGTCTTTTTAGTTGCTTTAGGGAGTCCTAGACATCCATGCAGGAGGGCTCTGGGAAGGTGGTATGTAGCTCTATTCTAGGAGGTAGCTTGGGGTGAGAAAGAATACTTGAATGCATGGAAAATTACACAAGACACGTGATTAAGCAAGCGAATCCCACCCTTTATTGGCAGCAGTTAGTACAGAATTACTCAGCAGCACAAGATCCTTGCATAGCCTTACATAGTTGACTTTCATTTTTGTTGCTTTGGATAGCAAAATATATGCATCAAACATTGTCAACAGTATGTTATCTTCTTCTACAGATGATTTATGACTATTTTGAATTACTTAGGTGACAGCAGAGATTCTAACAGACTTCACTGAAAGCTTCCTTCTACAGTGACAAAGGGTCTTTTATTCCTAGCCTTTATTTTTAATTCTTGTCAAGCTGTTAATTCATTGGAGGATCTGTCCTCTTCCATCCTGAGACTGTAATTTCTTTAAGAGACTTTGGCAAAGGATTTTTATTTTTTTTTTTAATCCAAGCAGAATAAACAACTTCATCTGTATGCTTGTTGTCTTTTCTGAAGAAAGAGACTTCAAAAATCTGTGAACAATGTCTTCAATGTTAAATACAGCTTGATTTGTCTCTATTTTGCCATACCTTTGTACTCCATCTACTAATTTATTCTTTTGTAAAGTTTCTACCATTTTTATTCCAGTGCAGAACACAGATTGTCTGCTCTGTATTTCCTTAGATCTGTCCAAAGCCCTTTTAACAGTGGCTGCCACAGCATCAACATGCCAATTTGCAGTCCCCTACCACAAAGGATAAGTGATGAGTTGATCCTCCATTGTTAATGTTTTATGGTGTAATGTTTGAGCTTCTTCAAAACGCTTGGACGAATATGATGGCTTGCATGGCTTGCTACTACCCATTTTATGGATCCGTCCTAAAATCTTTTCTACTAGCACTTCAGTTTAGAGTAATTCTTAACTGTGACACATAAAGAAAAATGCAGCAGGGACTGAAGAGTTGGAAAAAGAGAAAAAGCATTAATTCTCATAACAGACGATCATTATTAGACATTTATTTCATAAGAGATTATAAAAATTTTGTTTTGTTTTGTTGTTGTTTGTTGTTTTGGGATTTTTTTAATAATGAAAGATTGAATGTTTTTTAAATTGTCTTACTGAAATAAATACAGGCCAACATGAAAAAATATAATAACCAGGCACATAACTGAAGTCAGAATATTCCCTAGAGCAAACACAGGAAGATAAATAAAAAGAAGTAGTGAACGGTCAACACATGAAATTAAAAGCTGTAGAATATCAAAGAAGAGAGAGTAAAATTATAATAGAAAATAGTATTTGTAGTATATATTCTAATGTCCATATTCTGTTATTTGGTATGAATGTTCATGTTCAAGTCCACCAGGCTTAACTGTACATATCCATATCCCAAGGCTGATGAAAGGACAATTATATTGCAGTGTTGGAGCTTTAGTGAGCTCTGTTAGTCTAGAAAAACTTTGGTTTTTCATTCCATCTTTCACTGAAAAACAGCTTCTTGAACCACAAGAGCTACACATACAAATTACACACCCAGCCATTCACTGAATTACTCTTACACTCCTGGGGTCCTGAAACCCCCTTGAACTGCTCCACTCTGATGAACACAAATTATATCCATCTTGTAACAGTATATTTTTTGTTGTCTATTTGCATTCTGAGTGCTTCATGCAAAATGCACATGTATGTTATGCCAATATATGCTGAAATTACAGTATCTTTCTTCAAAGCAGCCTCTTTGAAACTGTTACTTCTACACAGGGTTAAAGCAACTGCATGAAGCCCAGTTCCACTAGTAGATTATAGAGAAAGGATATTGATAGAGAAGGTTTTATGATAACACATGGCTATCTGGCTGTTAGCCCAGTGCTCTTACACTTATTGGTGTTTTTGTGGGAGGAGAGGCTCATTTTCCTCAGATGTTTTGTCAGTCATTAATTTTGAAGTCTGCCTGATTGTCTTGAAGTGCTGCAGCAGTGTTCAATGAGGCCTGAGCGCATGTGAAGATGCGCTAACACTTATTGATCCCATTGCTCCTAATGTATGTAGATAAGGTTCAACCCTCTGCAAAGGTATCTCTCCAGCTTCATCTGCTCCATATCTCCCTCTATATTTGTGCAGGTTATATACTAACTTTAAGCTAAAAAAGGGTTTTGTTTCTGTTTTCCTAGTCCATCCTGTGCCTTAAGTTTGGTAGGTGTGAACTCCACTGTTATCCTGTACTGTGGTTGATCTAATGAAAGGGGAGATGAGAATACTTTAAAGGCTTCTGTTAACTGTTTCAAAGATGCTTTGGTTCAGTGAAAAATCCACCAGATTCCTGAGATGAAGAGATGTAGATATAAGAAAGGAGAAAAAAGGGCAAGATTATAAAGGAGAAATGATAACAAGGAGGAAGAAAACAGAAAGATCATGAGGGTATGAAGTGCAAGCCTGTTCCCATTACTTCATACTGATGGCATCTATAGTTTAACAAGTATTAGGCATTTTAATGCCTGTGTAAAGACTATATTTTACCTTGGATTTATTGTGCTAGCCTCCCACTGATATTTCTACTTGTCAATGTACTGCTTCATAACTTGATCTGGGAAAGATCATTAAAACCAGTTGTGTTCCTTTTTCATTCAGAGAGTTTTTAATCCTTTAATGAAAAGGATGTGCCCGTTAACGTGCCCAGTAATGTTAAATGTGCCTGTTGCAAAGCATTCTGTTGGGTCTCTTGGATATGAACGACTGAGCTGCTGAAGTGATATGGCTTCCCTGAAGTCAGATTTACATTGTGAATCTTTTCTGTAAGTAATACAGAGGTACAAGAAGATGTAAAATAGATTGTAATATGTTATAATTATAGGCTAGCTCAAAATGTATTGTCAACAGGAAATGTTGTTATTTACAGATGTGAAATATTGGTGCATTAGTAAAAGCTTGGAGTTTTTCTGCATTTGAATATTCATTATTGCACTCTCTGTGTGGACTTGTCCATGATCAAAATTCAGAGAAATGTGACTCAGATTTGGCTAGAGTGAGGTACAGGTTGAATACTGGATCTGTCCTAGAGTGAGACTGGGAGAAAGTGTGCTTTTATTAATAAACAAACTTTTTCTTGCCCATTTATTTGCAGAGAATGCCTTCTTGATGGTAAATAAAAGACCAAGAAATGGTACCATCATAGTTGAATTCATTGAGAATAATCCCACTATCAATTCTATTACCACTCTAAAGCTGATTAGATAAAACTGCAAAAATAAGATGTGAACAAAAAGCTATTAACTTCCAGCATTCATGAGAGTGAACAGTTCTCCATTACTTCTGTCTTCTGCAATGTGCATGGTTGCATCCTTTATCAATGTTGTTACTAATACTGAAAACTTAGATAATTTTTCAGATTTATCTAATGGTGGGTCCTGTACTACTTTCTTTGGATTCTGTTCCTGATTCTAATATTCATCACTGGCCTGACAATTCTTGGCAGCTACTCAGACAAGATTTGTGCTTGCCTGTCTCCTGAACCCCTAGTTATATCCTTTTCCTTCCCATGCATTCCATACCTGGCAGCTTATAATTGTATCATTATATATAATCTTCATATAATTATAATTAATCCTTATTTAAATGTTGCATGGAGACAAATCTTTATGTGCATGGGATTCTCTTACTTTTTTTGTTGTTGTTGTTGTTGTTGTTCCTGGTGGGCAATGAACTTAGTGGGTGTTTTTATTAGAATCATAGAATCATTTCAGTTGGAAAAGACCTTTAAGACCATTGATTCCAACCATTCACCCTACTCTACCAAGTCCACCACTAGGCCATGGCACCATGTCTATCACACATACAGGGATGGTGACTCAACCACCTCCCTGGGCAGCATGTTCTAATGCCTGAGAACCCTTTCAGTGAAAAAAATTTTCCTAATGTCCAGTATAAACCTCCCCTACTGCAGTTTGAGGCCATTCACAAAATCTCAGAATTTCTGAGGCTGGAATAGACCTCCAAGATCATCAGGTGCAGCCTATGACCCAACACCATGACATCAGGTAGATCATGTTACTAAGCACTACATCCAATCTTTCCTTAAACACCTCAATGGATGGCAACTCCACCACCTCCTTGGGCAGTCCATCCCAGTGTTCTATCACCCTTTCCATAAGGAAGTGCTTCTTAATATCCAACATAAACCTCCCCTGGCACAGCTTCAGGCTCTGCTCTCTCATGCTGTCACTAGCTGCCTGGGAAAAGAGCCTGACTGCCACCTGACTACAGCTTCCCTTCAGGTAGTTGTAGAGAGTGATGTGGTCCCCCCTGAGTCTCCTCTTCTCCAGGCTGAACAACCCCAGCTCCCTTAGACCCTCCTCATAAGACTCTCCCTGCAGTCCCTTCACCAGCCTCATCGCTCTCCTCTGGACCCGCTCCAGCACCTCAATATCCTTCTTGAAATGAGGGGCTCAGAACTGCACACAGTACTCGAGGTAAGGTCTCACCAGTGCTGAGTACAGGGGGACATTCCCTCTTGTTCTGTCACTAGTTACTTGTGAGGAGAGACCAACATATAATTCTCTACAACATCCTTTCAAGTAGTTGTAGAAAGTTGTAGAAAGCCTCCTTTTATTCAGACTAAATAGCCCCAGTTCCCTCAGCCACCTTTCGTAAGACATGTTCTTCAGGCCCTTCACCAGCTTAGGTGCTCTTCTCTCGACAAGAGTGGATTATATCTGTTGGTCTCCTCATGCTTTTTGCATGAAGGAGAGCACTTTAGAAATAAATCTATTTTTTTGTTTATATGTTTATTTGTTTCTTGTAGTATTTATCCAGAAATTAAGTAAACCCACCATGTGATTTATTTGTTCTTCCTTTGTTAAGATTCTGGTAAAATTGGTAATGTCTTTTTGGAATGTTAGATCCTTGGATCTAACCTGCTGAATGTGTGAAAAATGTTTTTGATGACAGGCCAAAAAGCATGTACACTGAGTGCTCAGTCCAAATCTTGTTAGCCATTTTCTATCAATGCTTCACACTTGCATCTATATGTACAAAGTGTTGTGAAAGGATCTGAATGTTTCTTCAGAAAGATGAGATCATTACTTACACAATGTTGAAGGAAAAAAAAAAGTTATTGCAGCACATTTGAGCCTTTATGGTCAGATTCCATCCATTTTATAGAGAAGGACAAGGCTCTCTTGTAGTGGTCAGCACAGATAAACCACTAAATAGGTAATCCTTTGTGTAGTTTACATGTGGAAGTGTAACAGAAATTTTCTTTAATTGGTGTACTGAATGCCCTAAGAAATGCCAAGCCTTGGAATGCAGGAGAGTATACTGACAAGGACATATAGCCAGCATTAGTCTATAGATCTTGAAGAGGTTGCAAGGAGAAGTCTAAGACATATACAAGCATAGCAAAACTAATTTAACAGATGGAAAGGGTCTTTTCATTATTAATAGAATATTCTAATCAACATTTCCTGGAATGACAATAGTACCCTTTGTTTCTTCCATGCAGAGCACTCAGGAGACATTGTAAATACTTCATGTAAAAAACTTAGGTGAAACCCATAGCTGTTGGTAGAGGCAGTATTAGGTGTATTGGCTCCTGGGTCTCATTTCCATGCTGAAATACTGGAAACCATTCTTCCTTAAGGATATCAGGCTGTTGAACCCTTATGAAGTCCTTTCCAAGCTTGCCTAACCTCTCTGTGGGTAAAGTAGTTTCAGGAGTTCTGCTCATTCTCATGAGAGTAAACTAATTGAAGTTTTCCAAATTTTAGATTAGCCATTTAATGTACCACAACCCTTGAAGAGCAAGCCAAGTACAATTCTGTCCCACTCTCCCATAACTTGTTAGAGAGCTGCACTGGGTTTCAGAGCCTCTCCAGGAACCACAGAATGCTAGCTTCTGCCAGGGAAAACAAAGCAGGCAGTTTGAAAGGATTGAAAGATGAGAGCTTGTTTATCACTAGCCAGGAACTAGGAAATGAAAAGCCAGAAGTGTGTTTGGGACTGGAAGTGAAATAAAACTTTTCTCATTCTCTTTACCTTTTATTCCACAGACTATCAAAAAAAGTCTTTTAAAATAGTAAACCAGTTGTGGCAAATGGTATTAATTTGAATTTCCTCTACAGGCATTACTACTCTCTGAAAGTTATGCCTCTCTTATTGGTCTAGGAAGTGCTTTCTGGTTTGGTGAAGACTACCAGAGAAGAGGACAGAATGTTCTCCTAGATACATGAAAAGGAAAAAACGTTTGACAAAAAGACACAATACTATTACTATCAATAAGAGGGAGGAAATGCACCTGTGCTATTTTTTTTTCCATAGGATGTTACTGTTAACATCATTGAATAAGTTGTTCAGGAGCATAGACTATCACTCAGACATGAGGCTGCAAACCTGGGATCTTCATGTCTCTGTTCTTTGCACATACCACATGCTTTTCTCTGCATTTGTGATCATAGTTATTTGAAAAAGGTCTTATACACAAGCTTTTATATCTGTTCCAGTCTAATCAGCCCAGAAGTGATCATAGCAGCCTGCAGCCATGTAGAATACAGATTGCCATCCAGAGCTTCACTACAGTGTTCCCTGACAATGCCCAGAGATGCCTTCAGTGAGAATTTTCTAGAGAAAATGATGTAGGCAGGGCTGGGAGAAGGAAAGTGTAGCCAGGATTTTCCTGATACAAAGAAGCACCTACATCTTCCAGTACAGATTAATCAGGCATAATCTGTAGCTGTTGGCAGAACGTGAGGGAGGTGCTAGAGGGAGCATGGTTGCTGCTGGCCCATACCCTGGAGGCAGAGAATTCACCTGGGGGCTTGGGAGATGTGGGGTTATACTTCATCCTAAGCATGCTAAACAGTTTATTTCTAATGTTTAGTTGTCCTATTAGAAGAAACTATACTGCTTTTTGACATCTTAAAAGGTGAAAATGAGTGGTCATTTGAGGTTTGTGTACAGAAAAGTATTATGTAGGCACTACTTCTAAGAGGGGAGATGCCAGCTGTGAATTTCAGTCTAAACTGGACTTCTAGGAGAAGCTTAAATCACAAGGAGTGTGAGAGTTTGAACACAGATATTATAGGGCATATTGCCTTCTCTGGTTTCCTCTTGCTCGACATAATCGTTGCTGTGATTCCGAGTCTCAGGTGCTTCACTTGTCCTGATCACAGCTTACAGATCAGGCATCTGATTCTGGTTTTGAGAAATCTGTGGTCCAAGGCCATGCCTGTAGCAATCTGTCACCAGGCTCTTTTTCACAGCTGCTTCTCCCACTACATAAGCAGACATAACAGAATAGTGGCAAAAGTAAAACCCAAAGCAACTCAAAATAATTCTGTATATCAGTAGATCTATACATTATTTATCCATGCTTGAATTTTAATGAAGAGAAATGCCATTTACTCATTAGTTTAGAAGCAAAAAATACCCACCATTTACTTGTTGACTCTGGGCTGTCTTCTGTTTCAGATATTAAATTTTTCTTCTGTTTCCCAGACAGAAGATATTAAATATCAGTGTTTGACAGGCATTATTTTTGTTGCTGTACCAGTAAGTCATGAAAATCAGCAGTTACTGTAAGGGTTGACTGTGATCCAGACAGAAGGCTCTTATTCATGATCCCAATCTGTGATATAGAGAAATGAACTGCAACAAGTTGCAATGTGACATTAAGCATTTCTGTAGCCTAACTGGCCAGCCCAGGGTGTTACAGGAGTGTTCAGATTTGAAGATGATATTGTAGACTATGTTGCTGGGTGAGAAGGAAGGACTCAAGCAGCTTCTCTTTCATCACCCTGAGAAGAGGATGATGAACTCTTGTATGAAGTGCATTGCAGAAGGCCATGAATGATCTTATCCTGTCTGAAATAAATGGCAATATTTTCTTTGTCTTCATTTATATCAGAATGTTATATTCTGGCTTTATTTCTTGGTAGGGTCATTCATAGTATAGTTCCCTTAGGACAACTGAGCCAGTTTGCTCTGCATCAGTAAAATGGCTGTGATTTTCCATGGGGCCATCCATTCTGACTTATTTAGCACATAAGTTATACAGGTAGAGGAGTGTTGTAAAGTAAAGCTGAAAAAACTTTTACAAAATAAGCATACTGTCTTCTATTAAAAAAAAAAATTGCATGACTTTTGACAACCTGAATGTTTCTTTTTTAAAAATGGACAAATCTGTTGTCGGTAGAATAGGCTTGCCAAATGTAGAAAAGACTTCTTCCTACTAACTTCAGACTCACAGTGTTACAAGAAGAAAAAATAGACCTGGGATTTCTCTCATCTTCTCAGCAGAACATCACAGGAACAGAGTCAAAGTGGCAATTATTATTTTGTGTATACATATTTAAGTATGAAAGTATATGTTAGACAAAACAATGGGGAAGCAACCTTGCAAGCTTGTAAACCCACTCCAATCACTGCAACCTACGAAGTTTAATTTGCTTCTGAAATTGAAAATTAAGGTAGGTTTGTGTCTAGCATGTTCAGTTCTTGGAATCCTGTTAGACCTGAGCAGTTTTTAAGCCACTTTTTACCATATTTTATTGAGGTACCCCTTTAAAACACAATTAAAAAGGTGATTATTGCAAATGAAGTAATGTAAAAGCGTAACATGTTCATCTAGGGCTAAGAGTGAAGGGAGGAGTCATTCTATTGTAGGCTATGCTGGAGTTATGAAAAAATTAAAATACAGATTGGTAGAAAAGGACAAGACATTTTAAAAAGCATCATGAAATTGATGAAGAGAGGGAATGGAAAAGGTGGAAAAGGTGGTAGCAGGGAGCAGAGGGCTGCAAACTAGAAAATAAATGGTAGAAAGGTTTGGGGAGGGGCAGGGAACAAGGAATTACTATAAATAGCTGATATCTCTTGGGAAGAAATATCTGTCATCTTGTGATATCCCTACAAATTGACACTTCTATCACAGATACTGTCACTGATGTTCTGCAAATGCTTCACTGCATTTAAAGGCATACTGATGAAAATGCCATTTTTTAAGTGCAAGTAGGGATACCAAAGTCCAGCTCCTAACTGCTTACAAATCCCAAGTCTTAGTAGTTCTTTGTAAGTTATATCCCTAATATTTATTACTTTGTGGTAAATTTTGAAGCCCTAAGGTATCGAAGTATTTGCAGGAAAGAATCCTAACCTTAAACACTCCCTAGGTTTTCCCATTATAAGACTGTGTTTCCCATTCTTTTTAACTCTAATGCTTCCCATGCTGAATGCCTCCAAATTTATGTGTTGGAGAATGTGCCAGTGAGGCTATGGTATTGTCCTTCCTAAGAGAAGGACTGCAAATGACTACACATTCTGCATTGGAACTGTTGCTTGTATGGAAACATGAATTTGCTAATCATCTAATATCTAAATATTTGACTATGCAGCCTTGCTGTGTTCTTAAACCCATTTTTCAGTGTAATATTTATACCTTTATTAACTAACAATTTTTCTATGGAATTCGGAAGGCAGTAGTTTCTTTTCACATCACATTAGTAGACTAAAAATTAAAAACTGCAAGTGTTCCAAAAGTAGTTTTGCTACCTAAATGAAGTTAAGGTCTACTGCCCAGAAAAATAAGGCCTACGGTGAGGTAAGGTAAGAAATGTTATTGAAGAATTTCCAGTAACTGTAAGATTGCACATTAAAATGGTCTAAAAATCATCTCCATATTAGGTACATTAAAATATATCTGAATACTAAATAATTTTGTGTCTGATTGTCTGATCATGCAGGTTCATATTTCCAGCAGGGAAAGCAAATGAGACAAGGCATTTCAGCATGGCTATTTCATGATTCAGATCATCAGCTCATTTCCTCACTGACCTCAAATCAAACGTAGTCTTAAATTCCATTGCTCAGATTTTCAAGCAAGAGTTTTTTTCTGGAGATGTGTCATTTTCATTTGTATACTTTAAAATATGTCAATCCACCATTCTTCAATTATTTGTATGATTGCATGTAGTTCCGTTTCAAGATGAAATAGATATATAAGCAATTGGGTTTTAATGCTGCTGCTTTGTAACAGGCTTTCAGAAACATAGGATTTCTATTAATTGTTGCAAAAAGGACAACATGCTTAAGGCAGTTTAATTCAACAAAGTATTCATAGAGAGTGCATATACATAGGCTGTGTCAGTTGCCATTACATATTCTCAGTGAGATATCTTTGAAGATGCAAAAAAAGAATTGACAACATAAAGAGTATGAGAGGTGTTGTTTCAGATGGGACAAAATGGAAGGAAAATCCCAGTGTCAGTTATCAGTGAGTTTTATATTTCTGCTAAAATATAGAAAATAAACACAGTTATGGGCTTATGCTGATAAATCTTTTTGTTTACTTGAAGTGAGCTTAAATTCTATTGATGAATTATATTCTGGAATATCCTGAAGTCTGTCTACAGTGAATTTCCATAGTGCAGCATATTAGAGTGAGAACAGTTTGGAGCATTTACATTGAGAAAGGATTGCCAGAGGGAATGAATCCAAATGGAACTAAAATGGGAAAGCTCTTAGGAAACTTAATGGTATAGAAGACAAGTTATTTCACATTCCAGGCTATGTACTGATACCAAGTCCTATCAAAAAGGCTGGAAAAGAAAGGATATAAAAATGCAGCAAAAATATAGATTTAGTACTTAAATTAATTGGAAAAATATGAATATCATGCTGTGACTTAATCTTTCCTTAACGTACTCCATGTCTTCTAACTGAAGATGTATACTGAATGCTGAAGTAGATTGAAATATGTTAGAAGCTTTAATTTGAACTGCTAGGGGAATAGATTGGATTGCCCAGATAATTGCAACGATTCTCATTGTTATCTAAGAGCATGCCAGAAGTGCCTAGCCACACTACGGAGGAAATCAATAGCCAGTCTGAGACTCTAAAACCACTTTTATGAGCATATCAACTCCTTCCAACACACGACTGGCCAATTCTCAGACATGAAATTCCATTGTCTCCCCCTGCAATAGTGAACATCATACTGGATTCAGGAACTGGAGGAGCAGTGCTGTGAAAATTGAAGATTGGATTTAGGAACTAACTTTCACCTATAGAAGCCCTTCCATGCTCTACGACCTCTCATTTTAGCTCATGATGCACAAGCTAATGTATTCATTAAATACTCAGTTTGATCCTTATTGTAAACCCCATCCCTGGAAATCAAGCAAACCAAAAAGCTGTAGAGAAGATGTATAAAAACTGTTTATCTGTTATTTTATTGGGAGCTCTATGACAGGGAAGCACCTTGCTCCAGTAATACTGTTCATTGTAATGTTTGCCCCACTCCTGCCTCCACACAAAGTGCTCCAGTGGTTTCTTTGATTACCTCTTATCTTGTTATGGATAGTTTTTATCTTAATCTTAAATCTTAATGTGGATGAAGATAAGGATATAGGAGCACAACAGCTTTAAGCAGTTTTCCTGTAGCAGTGCCTCAGGTCACTGTGAGTCTGTGAAAATCTGTCCAAACCTGGTGCCTCTGGGAATGGTGCCAGGAACCATGGACTCAGTGACGGGAGAGCATCACAACTGGAATGGTCTCAAATCACCTAGCACAGCTGCAACAAAACTCTGCAACAGTTCAGGACACGGTTCAAATAACCTCATGTGCCCCTGCTGAGTTGTTTGTACTTAAATTAGTTCTGTTCTATTGACACAATTAGGAATGGCTCAGCTTGCCAATGTAGAAACTGAAGGAGCTGTGCAAAAGCAGTATCAGGTACCTAGCAGCAATTTTTACCTTTGAGAGCTTTTAGTACCAACTTTAAATACATTTTATTGAATAAAGTTACAGCAACAACAATCTGAGGCACTTTAAGTCAAATATATTCAGGCAAATTCTGCTTCTTAATGGTCTATTGTGCGTCACTGAGGATTTTTACCCAAACATTTCATTTAAATGAACTGTAGGCATTATAGGATGGCACCGTGATACTGACCATTAATTCTAAAGGTGCTTGATTGTTACCTGGGCTAGCTATACATCCTTAGCCTTTAATCTTGGTCTTGAGTCCAGAGCCTTTCCGTAATTTTTCAGGCATATTGACCTTCAGTCATGCAGTAGCAAGAGCAATTTGTTCTTCTTGAGCTAACATAATGTGTCAGTTGGGCAGACCACTCTTACTCATTCTTATTTGTAGATCTGCTTGTCCTCTGAGACGAGATTTGATGTCCTACTGTTGATTTAAATATTTTCACCTCTGTCCTAAAGCCTTTACCTGTAGTCATTCATTCCTGACTTTCAAATTAGACAGCAATCCTTCTGTTTGACATTTTGACCATCTCATCAGCCAAATCATCTCATCTAGAGAAAAGGAGGCTAAGTACTAAGAAGGATATACTGTCACAACTATTCTGTGATAGTTAAACCATCCATTCTCCATATGATGTACATGGAATCAAAATATATTCCATGAAAACAAATAGTTAACCATGTATGAAAGCATAAGAAAAATGTGTAGGTGGAGTTGTAGTCAATATATGCCTTCTGCATGTAATGTAGTGGAAGTGGTACTGTTTGTCTGCAAAAATTAGAAAAGGTTGATAAAATATTGATGTATTTTCAACTTGTGTAATGTATGGTATATTTTAGCCTTTATGACATTAAAAACTCCCACTATTTTGTGTGGTGCAGTGGTGCTTGGCCAGTGTTACTTAATCATTCTAATGGTAATGAGCCTGTTGAGAGTACAGGTTTTATACTGGTGTTTTGGCTTCACTACACTAGTCTATCAATGTGTAATGATATTTTAAAGCCTCATACCAACGTAAAACAGATACATTAAAACCATCATGTTATTAAATCACCAAATCGGGGTGCAATTAAGATTTCATAGTTTTACTTTTTATAAAACAGCAACACACCACTTCAGTGCTCTACAGCAAATCCAAAGAAGCAAAGTCAGTCAGGTTTGTTTTCAGGCAGCAATGGGTAGCAGTCTGGGATGCAACTATTATAATATTTAACTTTAATAGAGTGCTTGAGGGCACTGGCTAAGCAGGGTCACTGGAGTTACTGGAGGCACATAATTGTCCCTGAGAGTTTGTCCTGTAGAAATTTAACTTGAATGTCATTCCTGTCTCCCAGCTTCTGCTCCCCAAGTGTGGAAGGAGCCAAGTTTTTTGACTTTGAAAGGTCTCTTGGTCTTAGATGCCACAGCAGCATCTAAATAAGCAATCTGAATATGGCTATCAATGGCGATACTCTAGTCTAGTCCAGCTCATCTTCCTCTTGTGCAAAAGCAGAAGGGGGTTACAGTCCTTCATGTAAAAAATTTACCCCTTCCTTGCCATGTGAGCATTCTTTGGTGTCACACAGGAAGGATAGCTGAGCCATCCTTCTGGCTGAGGTGTCTGCTGCTCGGTAGTCAGAGCTGCCGGGACCCTGTAATGGATTCTGATTTATTTAGAGTCTGATTCCTTGATTTGCATTGTGTGAGATAATACTGCAGCAAAATAACAAGAGCCTTTTAACTGGATATTTATCAAAAGGTCAAATAATGCTGCAAGGAAGAGTTAAGAGAGTAAGTGCTACATTTCCATTCAATGCCAGGAAAGTGAGAACAGTTTTATGATCCTTGCCATTAAACATGGAAGGATTGTGTAGCCATCCCTTCATTTCCTTGTAATTTTGGAGCTGCTGTCCCTGTGTAAGCTAAATCTAAGTATTATGGATTATATTTAGAATTGTCTTCCCATGTATTCTGAAGGACCTTAGATTATACTGGATTCTTTCCAAAATAGTTAAACTCAGAATATTTTATAAATATTGAAGTGTAGGCAAGGCAACTTAGACTGCTAGACAATAAATATCTTAAATACTCATTATTTTGGTCACCACCTCCAGCAGTTACTCTTGGGCTTCACTGTGCTTAAGGTAAATATCTTCCAGTGTGTCTGCAGCTCCTCAGGACTGCACCTTCCTCAAAAAGCACTAAATACTGGTAAATGCATGGCAGTAAGGTGAAAGAGCTGAAAAGAGAGGGCATAATAGTACTTCAATAACTGTCTCCGTGGCCTCAGCCAGCTGGTCTGGAAGAGCATTTGCACTTGCCTCCTGTCTAGAATGACAGCCTCTTTCCATGTGGGCCTCTGCTGATAGATAGTCACCATAAAAATAATAGACCTGATGAAAAATTTCAGGTGCTGCTTTGTGAGGCTGGGTAGGGGGACATGCCTGGCTCTATGTAACTTGGTGCTGTATTTTGCTGAATAGAAATAGCTTAGCCTTACTGTTGTTCATAGAGAAGGGAACACAGAACAAAACAAAGTCACTGTGGATTCTGTGCACTGCAGCTGGAGAACCTACAGGGTCAGAGCAAAATGTTGCCTGTGTCCTCAAGGACTGCCCCAACACACTGTTGATAATGCATCTTGCTGGATAGGAGATGGAGTGAAAGATGTAACAGTTGTCTTGCTGGGAGAGAGGATGAGATAGAGAAAGAGAGGGTGAAGAATGGGAGAATGAAGTGGTTGATTCCCTTTGTGCAAACTGGACTGTATGAAAGGAAGTAAAAGAAAACACAGCTTTAAAAGTTTACTAGTATCTGGATGGCTGTTAAAAGGCACGCTTTTCAAAAAGAAAGAAATTAGTGAACATTTTTATGTGAGATATAATTTAAAATATTTTGTGCATTCTTCCCTCTTACTACACCATTCTGTGTTCTATAGGAAAACAGGAAATTTGGCTTCTTCATCAAACTGTACGATGCAGGAAAGAAAACAGAATCAAACACATGGCCAAGCCTGTCAGAGCCTAAATTTCAATAATTTTCAGATTATCTGTAAAGGAAAATACATTCTTGATAATTCAGTTTGGGGAATGTGATCTGACCCTGCTAAATATACATATTTTTGTGAAATGTCTTATAACACAATACAGAGGCAACCTGGGATACGCAGTGCAGTTCACAGATCCTTTACTGACTGATTGTTCTCTATTCATTTGTATGGCTTGATTTCACATTGGTCTTTTTTTTTCCCCAAGCAAACACACTTTACTTGCTAACAGGATACCAGCTGCTGTTCTAATTTCACATTGAGTCCATGTCCCAGTTTCACATTTGTGATATGCTAATACAAACTTAACTGTGCTTCTCCAGTGCATTTAAAGTGGAAAGAAATCTTGTTCATCTTTATTGGGTTACGTGATATTATAGTCCTACGGCCTCATACTACCATAAACATTTATCAGAATGTTGTACAGTATTTTCTAGTGGTTTTAAAAGCTAATTGACAGTGCTAAATTTCTTGTTGTATGTATTTCGCTTTCAAATAGCTATTTTGTTTTATTCTGAAGTGTTTACTAGAGATGAGAAAAACAACCTGTCATACTGATCTCTAATGTATGTGATTATATGAGTATACTTTACTTTTCTTAATTAGCACTTTGTAGATCTGTTAGATTTCATATGTAGCTACAAAATGAATAATCACAGTTTAAGAAATATTGAAACCATTAAAGACAGAGGAAAGAATCACAATTATCAATGATTTGGTTTTAGCCCATCCTGTCAAATCTTCATTTTGTGGTGGAAGCATATGTAGGAAGGTGGGAAAATATGTAACACACTCTCACTTAATGCCCTTTTGATATGCCTCCTACGTCTATTCCCAACTTACAAGCTATGTTAGAGAAATTAAAAAGTCTAAGATCCCTTGATTTAAGTCTGGCTTTAGATTCAGGTTCCCTCCCTTTGGAAAATAAAATAAACACTATTTATTACCCTTGAAAATACATTTAATTTTATGGCTACGAGACACTGACTCATAATGGTAGGAGTCAGGCAAGAATTCAAAGGGTAAGAAATAGATGGGGTAGGGACAATGTGGATGCCCAGAAATACATGATCTACAGTAGGGAATACTGAAAAATATCATACCTCATGTTTGCACAATGCAAATAGGAGTAAGAGTGGGAAAAAAGACTGCAAAGTTCTACAATGAGCACACTAGCATGACATTTAAGAATGGCCATCATCTTGGGAACAGTTGAACAGAGGCATGTTAGGTTTGGCTTCTCCATCTTTCTTACCATGCATCCAAAAGCCAGTGCCAAGTGATGCTTGTTTATCTCTAGCTGCCAAGTGTATGTAACAGGCTGGTGGTGTTTGCCTGCAACATCCCAACCTGCTTTAGCAGGTGGCTTAATACCAAATGCAGACATAAGGGAGGTGGGAGAGGCTTTTGAAGAGCAATTGTGAACTGTGAGCAGTCATCAGATAAGGAAGAACACCAGGCTTAGTTTTTGTTTTATTTTTTGAATTTGGTTAGTAAAACCATTGTGAGGAAGGAGGCTGTGATGGTAAAAGTGGTAAAAAGTGGGAGTTGAGGAGAGTAATACAGGAAAATCTTTCTAAAGACTGTCAATTATATTATTGAAATCTCTTATGTAGCCTTTATGGAAAGTTGATCATATCTTGGAACTAAGACATGTACTAAGAAGGATGTATGGTTGATACTTCAATGATCTATCATTTTCAGGTGTTGCAGCAGTCATGAAAATGTTGTAACTTCTGAGGAAGCTACTGAGACCAGAAGGAATGTGTTAATTATGGTCTAGAAATATGATTCAAAGAAATCTCTGGCTACAGGGAGTGCACTATTTGCATTTCATATCTCAGAGTCCAGTCACAGAGTACAAAGAAGGGGATGACCCTAAGATATCATGTTGTTAGGTTAAATACTGGTCCTGAAGACATATGGGATAAACAAATCAAAAGAGAGGAGGATTACAAGTGTCTCGAGTGTATGAACAAAGAAATCCCCAGGACAAGCTGATGTGGGGGTAAAGCTAAATAGCAGAGCATCTGAGGAGGAACAAAAGTTTAAGACATCCACACTTAACACACATGTTTTTGCATGCTCCAGGATTGTGTCTCACTTTGTTTTGCTTTTTTCCAGTAGCGTGGACATTTGTCTTTGAACTAGCGGTTGTTTAGAATTAGAATCCTTTACAGTCCACATAAGGAATCACAGAATCACAGAATGTTAAGGGTTGGAAGGGACCTTGGCAGATCATCTAGTCCAACTCCCCTGCCAGAGCAGG
>JAAGNO010019625.1:5940-75339 GCA_033439905.1 Ceryle rudis | reverse complement strand
AAATTTAGCTTCAAAATCATTGCAAAGTGTTTTTTTAAATACAGTTTCTTATTTTGTATCAAAAAGTCAAGTTTAGATATTGATCCAAAGTTAGAATATTAAAAGGTTAGTGTCAGAAAAATAACATTCTATCTTTAATGATAAACAACTTTCTCCCTAGATCACAAAGAGAACGGTATAGTATCTTCTCACATGGTTCTTGTCAGTGTCCTTAAGTGACCTTATTAAACAAAAAGTTATTTGTTTTAAGCAAAGAAGTGTTATTACATGATGTTTATTTAAGGAAAAAAAAATCATCTTTTTGAGGAGAAAGAGGCAACACTGGAATATTTTAAGTGCTCAAAAACTGAATTGCTTTGTATTCTCAAGTAAGGCTAAACTGTCTTGTTAAAATGCTCCTATGTTTCTCCTTTCCCCTCAACTTCGATACATGCTTTGCTCACTTTCCATGCTCCTGTATAGAAATCATTATATCTCTATTTAAATCTTATTAGAGAGTAGCTTACAGGACATGCTGGAAAATAAATGGTTATTACACATACCTCTGTGGAATTCCAGATTTTAAATACCCATCTATATGCTTTATGTCTACTCCAGAAAAGAATTTGTTTCCCGACACTGTTCCAATGCAGGCATCAACTGCAACAATAAGTACACCATTATCCTTGAAGGAAAACACAGTGTCATTGACCTGAATGGGAGGAGAAAGAGAAAAAAATTTTCTTTCTTTCTTAAACTTAATATGAACCCAACAGTGGTTCTACTTCATTCAGTGTTAATCTTCATCTAATTTAGACACTGTGGTGCACTAATCTCCTTACAAATACTTGCTTCTCCCTTGCACCTCTTCATTTTTCCCCTTGAGGGGAGCCTTTTAGTGGGACTTCTGAAATTGCATGAGAGACTTTATTTGCTGGCTGCTATAGACAGAAAATACATTTCAGGCTGACTTACCTGCCTCGGTCATTGCTCCTGCTTTGGAAGCCTAAAATTCAGATACTGAGCCACCTGGACGTCTCGGCAATAGTACAGTTAATCTGTCTCTGCAGGAGCCCAGTTCCTGCCCAGTTTCCTCCTACAGTGTGCTCTTACTGCTTTGAATACGGCACACACATTCCTGTAGAGTCTGCAGCTGCTAAGTTTATGCTGCTCACATGCCATTTGTCCAACCGACTCAAGAGTTTTACTATTTCAACCAAGCTAATGCACTGACACTTCAGAATATAAGCCACATACAGACTTAAGATTTGTGTTCTGAGGATGTCTGCAAATGCTATTTCAGCATTGTGTGCAAGCATTTTCAGCATTGAGATAGAAAAACCAAAGCAAAATACTTTTTTTACAAAGTATCACATCACGAGGCTTCTCAGGACTGCATCAGAACAAATACAGAAGTCTCTATGGATTCTTTAGCGATTGCCATTTGAAGGAGTTGATTTGAAAGATTAATGGCTTGAATGACCCATCCCACTAACTCACCAATTTTTCAGCACAAAAACAATTTCACCAATATAGATTTAACTAACACGTTATTTGGTTTAGGTTTGTTTTTTTCAAAAGCAGCCATCAATAAATGTATATCCGCCTGGACTTAACACATGAATCTGAATATTTCAAACATTCCCTTACTGGTACAATTTTTTTTCACCACCAGGAAAGGATTCTAATACAAAATGTAGCTTTGCAGCCTCATTTTCTGAGGTTAAAACATCAGCTTTTTGACTGCTTCGTTTTTAAACCACAAACCAACACTTTTCCTTCAAGTGAAGGATGGAGGTCAGCATTATGTAGAGCTATACAATTTCTGTAATACAAACTACTAAAAAGAAAGATAGAAGAAAATAATAGGAATACTTACAGAAATAAATGCTTGCTGACCCCTGCTTAGCTCTTGTTTACCAGATGAATTAATCTGCACAAGGAGGTAGTTTTTGTGAGGATCACTGGTGAATACCATCTGTATACCAAACAAAACACGTTAAGTGCACGTATCTATGTGTCTTCAATAATTTCTCATGCCAGAATATTTGATAGACTGCCCATGCTCAAAAGCAAATTCATCCATTTGTCAGTGGCATTATTTATAGTACCAGCAATGCTAATAAATATGATGTTGTATAGTGTAAGCCATTTTATTCCTTACTTTCAGCATTTTTTTCTCAGCTTGTAGAGCTAAAAAGAATAATGTAATTTCCAGTTCATGTCAATAAGCAAAGATTTGAAAAAGAAGGAAGAATGTTGGCCAGCAGCATATATATCGCTGCCACAAAGCTATCCTACATGGCATACAGACAATACTGTAGCAGAAGACATCAGATCCCCCTATGTTCTTTCTCTGTAGCACTCAAGAGTGAGAGATGAAGCAGTATTTTTCAAGGAACAAAAACTTTGTGCTACAAGGTACTCCCTGCTTTCTACTGATTAACAATATGACCACCTCAGCCTGGTAGGTGCAGTATTCTGTACTGAAAGACTGAAATTCTGCCTTAAAGCAAGTAGACAGCAACACCAGCTATGCGATTCATGGAAGATTTTGCTTATTGTATTTTACCTGAGTTGTGCCGCATTTTGTACATGGTACAGTAGTTTTTACAGGCATCTGCTTTATGACAGTTGGTCCTTGGTAGTACTTTGGGTAAGCTTTTGTCATACAATTACTGATCCCTTTTGCTGAATCTTTGGTCACAATCTTGATCCTTTCACATCCCTGAGATGAGCAATAACTGTGACCATCCCTATTATATTTGGCTTGAAGAAATAAAAACAGTAATCTATACAAAAGGGGAAAAAAGGATCTAGATCATTCACTGGAAAAATAAGTGTTTATGTCAGATCTTAACAGCTATATTTCATGATTTTCAGTAGCAGATAAACTACAGTATTCACTTCTGCACCATCGTTCAAACTTTTTCAAAATATTTACAGTTTACTAGAGTTAGAAATTCTCTATCGATATATATGAAATTCCCAACAATTAAAGGAGACATGATAATGAATACATAAGCTTTGAAAAGAACAGCCACTCTTCAAATCAATGGCTTGCAGGTGACAAAAAACAAAACTACAGAGCATAAATGTGTTAGGTTGTTTTGATAATAGATCTTTGCAGATACCCAGCAGTAACTGCCTGGATATTTAGCTCAACCCACCAGCACTGGACAATGTATTTGTACTGTTGCAAATGCTTGGAAACATAATTTAGAGGGTAGTGGTCATTAATGTTCACAGTACATAAAGACTGTTAATTCTTCTATTATAAAAATGACTTATCACTGTAGCTCCTGGACAAAAGAAATCTAAACTGTCTTCTCAAAAGCTACATTCGGCTGCATATTTACTACAGATAAAGTAGCAGATAATGGAACCAAATAAATAACAGAACAAATTATAAATTGCAGATCAACATTTGCAAAACACACAAGTGGTGTATGTAGGGCTCATTTTACTCAAAGTTGACCACACCTTAAACCTCTTAGAAGGATCTCAGTGGCCTCTGTTAGAAGTAGTTTTGAAAGATAAATTAGGACCTTTAAGTACTTTTGAAAAGGCTGGAAACAGGTTAGGATTTTCAGAAATAAATTCTAAAAAATGTTCTTGGAACAGAAAACTTCTAGAATTTTCAGTCTAACAAGAAGGAATATTTTTTTCTTGAAGAATTAGAAGTTAATTCCTGAAAGACACTGCTCTGCAGCACACCAGGTACCACATTTTGCCCAGGCATGGGGTAGGAAATATCTGTGGCAACTGTTGTGCTCTTGGAAAAATATTTCAATGAAAACCACTGTATTTTGGAGATTCAATGTCACAAAGTATTCTTTCAAATAGGCTGTGGGCTCCTTCACGACAGCTTTCCTCTTATGCAGCTGTCTCAGTAAGTTGCTTTTAACATTATCAAACTGGACACTTTCAGGTTAAACATCTTCCAATAGGGTCAAGTTACAAGAAGTTACCCAGTACTGTTGTCAAAGTAAAACTTCTTGTCTGATCGATTCTTTTCGAGCTCCACCAGTGAAGATACAGGCATGTACCGCTCTACCTTGCTTGACAGAGCAGATGACCGCCTTTGAAAGGTTTCCAATACTATAACAAAATCTGTGTTTGGTTGATAACAAAGACCAACACGAATCCAGTCATTTCTGAAAGCAAAATAAAAATGTATGAATCACCACAGGAACAGTTTAGATGACAATACTCAGAAAACAAATCACTCAGGAAAGAAGTAGCAGGAACACAAAAAGCTCCCAAACTGTCAACCAGATCTTTCTTTCCCTCTCCACAGAAAGTGTTCTATTAAATGTTATAGACTCAGGGTAGGTTTGACTTTACAGTTTAGATATTTAATGAGTTCACCTAACAAACAAAATCTAGCATGTTAAACTGTTCAACTCCAGTTCTGCTCAATTTCATTGTTTGCACATTTTCTTCTCCAAAAGATTTTGCCTAAAGGCACTGTACTGGACAAAAGTTTAACTTTAGGTGCAGATCTATTGCTTAAACTCTTGCTCTTCATACTTTAGTATTTGCAATTATGATAAGAGCCCAACTTAACATCCAGCCTCACTGATGGTTGTAAACTCTGACACAAGCTAATTCTGCAGGACATTACTTCAGTTATGGATCAATGACATGAAAGAAAGTAAACATACTTGTTGAAGTTAATGAGATAAAGATAGGTGACGTTTGGAGCTTTTCCATTCCAATGTATTGTGTAGCCCTTTTGGAGCATCACTACTGGCTGGTATTGTTGAAAGATAGCTCTCTGATTAATACCTCGAAGAACCATGGGGTTGGCTGGGTACTCATCTCGCACAATAGTCATCGAAAGATTCTGTCCATTCCAGGTTTGGACATAAACCTACACAATATTAAAGAGCATGAAAAGAAAGGGGAAGATCTGGACATTGTGAAAAAGGAAACAAACTAGTGAAGAACAATCCATACGATATTAGATAAAACACTGCAATGGATGTTTTGAGTTACACAATACACAAATATCTCCTTGAGAAGAGCCCTATTTGAAAAACTATTGTAGATTTTGCCTGTTTTACAGACAAAAAGGAGGAAGGAGAGGGAAGGAAAAAAAAAAGAAAAAAATAGAATCAGTTATGGTACTTGGTAAAATTCATGAAGAGCTGGAGCCAGAATGGGAATCAATTCTATGGAAGATTTATATTCAAACATCTCCATTATATTAACATCTCCATTAAAACAAAACATAAACAAACAAAAAAGGCAAACAAAAAGCCACTTGAAACCACTGTTAAAAAAATTGCAGACAGAACTCCAGTGGAAGAAAACGCCTCCAATACAAAAACATTTTAACACATAGGGCTGCAAATACAACTCCTGGCATGCATACATGTTTGGTTTTATCTTGCAGTATCTAATACTGTACTCCCAGTTTGTGTGCTGAGGGGAACATGATATACACAACTGGATGAAAAGTATAATACGCATAAAAGCATTTTTAAATCCAAAGATAGGTAATTCTGTAGTTCTTACACTCCACCTGCCACCACAAGTGTGCATATTGTAGATTTGCCCCAAACAGAAAGCTACAAGAGTACTAGCCTGTGCATAAGTCCCACTGCAAACCACTCCACTCCATTCTGTTACATTAATGCATTTGGGGTGTTGAATCAAGTAATTATCCATTCTGCCCACATAAGTATCTTTGTAGTCAGTCACTGAACCATCTAGATCATGGAATATTGAGTTCTTGTCACCATCCAGATCTCCTTCTTCAAACCAGGGACCAGGTTTTCCAAAGAAGGCTTTCAAAGAAACCTAGCAACAACAATTAAAATATTATTTATTTTTCCCCAGGCAAAGCACAGACTAACACTTGCACACCTGCATAAATAAAGGAATCTGACAAAGTTCATTAAAAACCTTACAGCAGGATAATAGAATCTTGCAAACCAGGTATTTTTGGCAATAGGCTCAGGTCAACTCTTGCTTCTGAACAGTGTTAATATTTGCAACTGAAAATTTATTACTAAGGATATATCAAACCTTACAAAATCGTGCTTTCAGTTTTACCATTAGCCACGAGAAAGATTATTATTGCAACATATCCTACATCACACTTGGTATAATCTTTTGCTTAAGAGACAAAGGATACAACTTGGGCAACTTCCAGCCAAAAGAGAAACTCTGGAGTAGGGATGTATGGAAAAGATGACCTAGGGCCCTTGGATGTTTATTTTAAATATGGCAAGAAGAAAAAGAAAGCCATTTGCAAGAATATAAGAAAAACTTGCAATAAACTTACATTTGGACCAAACTTCACAAGAGAAATGTTGTTTTTAGGTGTCATCTGCCATGGATTTTTCATCAAAAATCCAACTGCACTGGTAAATCTGTCAGGAGTTGGCACAAAGTTTTTGAATGTGCACTTGGTAAGGCGAATAGGTCCGTCATAAATCTGAAAGCCTCTGATTGGAAACGTCCTGTTAATACAAGGCTATAGTTATAGCCACCTGTAACAATCCCTGGGAAGCTTGAATCCGTGTCATAAATACACTTCCTCACAGCAAAATCTAGAAAGCAACATTAAGAGAATGACTTGCAGGTTAGATCTTAGTAAAATAAATCTTGTTTCTGCACTTACCTAAATGAGTCAAAAGTGCTTGTAGACTGGAAGAAAGCAGATGACATTTCTAACTTCAGGAAGCAACATCCAGGGAACTGCAGGCTGCTAAGCCTTAGCCTGATCCCCAGGAAGGTGGTGAAGTTAATCCCAGAAACCATTTCAAGGTTGTCCTGGTTTGAGTTGGAACAGAACTAATTCTGTTCAGTGATTTTACTTTTCAGCTCAGTTCTTCTCACTAACTGCACTGTCTGAAGTCAGCAGCCTGTCTTCACAGACAGTGTCTGCTGCTGGCAGTGATAACACCCCATGTTGAGAGTTACTACCAAGGATTGGTGTGCAGAGCAAGGCCACTGATGGATCTTGTGTAACACACTTGGGGGTGGTGCAGAAAGTAAAAGGCTGCACTTGCAGGGCGGAGCGGACAGGATGGGTGACCCTAAACTGACCAGTGAGGGATTCCATTCCATATATGTCATACTCAGTATAAAGCTGAGGGATCGTGAGGGTCAAGCTTCAATGTCTAGCATCCAAGGAGGACTCTTGTCTGTTCTGCTTTCAATCCTGATCTGTGTGTTCCTGAATCCAGTTCCAGAATCCAGCTCCTGAATCTGTTTCCCATATGCTGCTGAGTCCAGTCTGGGAATTCCCCAGTGCCTGCTCCACAACATCAGTGGTGACAGTGATGCAATGGGAAATGGAGGGTGTAGGGGGGAAGGGGGAGAGTTGGGTTTGATACTGATTTCATATATATTTCATTCTATTATGTTTTCATTAAAGCCATTATATCTTTCTTTTCTAATCAGTAAGTCTCCTTCCCTCATTCCCTTTCTCTTCTCCGTTTGGAAGGGAGAGGGGTTAACAGAAAGCTTCTGTCATAGGTCTAGTGGATGGCCATGACTCTAAACCATAACAAAGACAAATGGACAGGAAAGTTATCAGAAGGAAGCAGCATGGATTCACCAAGGAACAGTCACGCTTGACCAACTTGATAAACTTCTGTGATGAAATCACTGGCCTGGTAGCTGAGGGGAGAGCATGGACATGGTCTACCTGTACTTCAGTAAGGTTTTTGACATTGTGTCCCTTGAGATCCTCATGAAGTATGGGCTGGATGAGAAGACAGTGAGGTGGACTGAGAACTGCCTGTGTGGTTGGGCCCAGAGGGTCGTGGCATGAAGTCTACTTGGAGGCCAGTAATTACTGGTGCACACCAGGGCTCAACACTGTGTCCACTTTTGTTCAAGATCTGGATGATGGCACTGAGTACAGTCTCAGCAAGTTTGCAGAGGGCACAAAACTGTGAGGAGCAGCTGATACACCAGAAAGTCTTGCTGCCATGCAAAGAGACCTCAACAGGCTAGAGAAATGGGCAGATGGGAACTTCATGAATTTCAACACAGGGAATTGCGAAGTACTGCACCTGCCAACAGATTGAGGGAAGTGATCCTTCTCATCTATTCAGTACTGGTATGGCCACATCTAGACTGCTTGTCTCACATACATGGAGCTGCTAGATAATCCAGTGAAGGGCCACAAAAATTAAGTGATTGAAGCTTCTCCCACTGAAGAAACACTGGGAGGACTCAGACTGTTCAGCCTGGAGCAGAAAAGACTCAGGTGGGAATCTCTGAATTGAGGGTGAAAAGAAGACAGAGCCAGGCTCTTTCCACTGGTGCCCAGCGACAGAATCAGAGGCAATGGGCACAAGCTGAAAAACCAGGAGGATTCTCCTGAACATAAGGAGAAACATTTTTACCGTGAGGGTAACTGAGCACTGGCACAGGTTACCCAAGGAAGTTGCAGAGTCTCCATCCTTGGAGATATTCTAAAGCCACCTGAACATAGTCCTGGACTATTCTTGAGCAGGTGGCACTTCTTGAGCAGGAGAATTGGACAAGATAACTTCCAGAGGCTCCTTCCAACCTCAACTGTTCTGTGAATACCTCGTATCACTACCACATTAACTTCTTCCCTCTACATGGCCATGCAGCAAAAAAATCAGTGTGGCATAGACCTACTTGACCCTTCTTTCCTATTCTGTGGCAAGGGCAGGACTTCGCACTATGCTAAACAAGTATCACAGCAAGTCAGAGATAAAGAAAAGAATCATGGTCACAAATTAGGATTTGTAGTCTCCAGTCCTTAAACTAACCCTTGAAATCCTTTTACCTGAAATCTTTGTCTTTTCCAGGCCTTAATGTTAAGACTAAGGTTTCATTAAAGGAAAATAACTTAAATAGTTACAGAAAAGTGACCTGGGGCAGCACCAAATGAAAACCAACTCAACAAAAAGATGACAGCGAATACAGATGCACACCAAGTGCTAAAAAGAGTGTCACCTTCAGTAGCATCCTAATCTCTCACTGCTCAATCAAGAAGGGTGTTTACATCGCGAACAGAGAACGTTTCTTGTACCATTTCTACTTCCTTCACTTGTAACATACTTACCGATTTCTAGGCAGAGTGCGCGCCTTGTTGTCTATTCCTCCAGTTCCTGCATATTTATTTTGGCCTCGTGGGAAACCATAATTCTTGCTCTCGCCTATGAACAGAGACTCAGATACCTCCTGGCTGGCACCTTCATCATTTGGGAAGCTCCCATCACTATCAAGGTAATGTCAGATATTAGCTTTTAGCTAAGGCTCTCCAGCAGACGAACACACTGAGGCATATTCCTACTTTTACTTCTGTAACAGTCTTCCTAAAGCAGAGTGGTCTAGACTTCATTTACAACACAGAACAATAAATATAATCATTAACAGTATTACAGGCTAACTGAAATGCCAGCAGAGAGCTAAGAATTAAGTTTTCCATCTTCCTTTGTAGTGCGCACTCCTACTTTTGGGATTACTTTTGCAATCCCCAAACTGGTTTGTCATAACCTGAATGCCAACAGTTTTGGTTCACTACCTAAGTTTCACAATTATTTTTTATTCGAAAGAAGACACTCTCCCCTCTAAATGCTCATCCCCTTGCTTTTCCATTAGCCACATTCAACTGTTAAGGAGGAAAATCAAATCTGCCTAAGGAATCATACAATACAAGAAATACCTGGATAAACATAACCCTTCTGGTGAAGGGGCAGTAAACTGTGGTGTAAGCTAAACAGAGGTTGAATTATAGTGCAAGCTTTAGCAGCTGTGTCAGTTTACAGCCTTCATAACATCAGCCACACCACTGCAAATAGAACCAGGCCCAAAAAAGGAAGTATAGCCTTATAAGAGTATACCTCTTAAGAGATGTATATTTTCTAATCTTCTAGGAAAGAAAAATAAGAAGTGATGAATGTACTCACCTAGCAAATGTCAAACCTATTCCATTGTCTGCAAACCTAAAAGAAAGTTCAAAGCTTCAGACACATTTTCTGATTATCCTACAATAAGCTACTGCAACAGCACATCCTGCTATGCACTGAAGAAAGCATGAATTTTTCTGTTAATGGAATTTAAAACCACAACCCACTGAATAACTCTGACAAAAATGTTGCTGTTACAAAAAATGAAGTAATTTTTTATATATATTAAGCAGGAACATCAGAGCTTGAATAGATACCTCCGTATAAATTTACAGTCTCTACCAACTTTAGATTTCTTTTTATTATATAGTTTCTTTTTGCCAGTTACAACAGGTTCTCACCTAATCACACAAACTTGTTTCATTTAAAGTAGTAGGATGGTGTGAAAGTGGTTCAAGATACTGAGAAGTTCCTTGAGTTAAGCATCAGTCTTCTCCTATAACTCTGTTGTAATGCACTTTCATAAACAAAGCTTCAATGGAAACTTCTTAACAATGTGCAGCTGTTTGCTTCTGGATACTTACCCAGAGTTTTGAACGAGGATGTCCCCTCCCCTGACCCAGGCCCCATGGTCATTGTTTTTGAAAGAGATTAATCTGTCAATCAGGGCAGCAACTCGGGGCTTTTCAGGGTCTGCATCTTGATGAGGTCGAAACCTGGGACAGGCAAAAACCCAAACACTCAATACAATACTGTTTGGTTTACATGTGTCATCTGTGTTGGGCTGAGAGACGCTGAAATATATATGCTTTTATCCTGATCACCTTGTACTATAATTTGGATCTGCCCTGCCCACCCACAGAGGAGGAAGGGAATAGGTGAATGCTTTTCACAGCCTCAGGATCCTCAATTAACATTTAAACCCCTCCAGTTTGGTTCCATGTACCATGATTAGGCACCTCATGTAGTTAGAGTGCCTTATTACTTCTTTGGCTGCTGTGAAATATGAACCCCGTCTCATGCACCAAGTTTCTCACATCCTCTGTTAATGTCCTGTCAAAACACTATGGATTCTCACAGGTCATTGTGACTCTCACATGCTTCTATTGACTACCTGTTATGACTGAGGTAATCCACAAGGGTTATATGGGTTTTCTGCCAAAACTTTGAACTAGTGAGTTCATTTCCAAATCAAGAAGTATTACCAGAACTGGGAACCTTCCTCTCAGCATCTCCAAATATCAATTATACTCATTCTAAACACAAGTCAATCAGAAATAATCTTCTGAACCATATTTTCAGTCTTAGTGCTTAGTTGTCACAATAAAACCTTAATGGCTACAGTTATCCAATATTGTAATTTGTCTACTATCAAGTTCAGGACAAGACTAACCAGGCACAGTATAACCTGAAATTTTCCTAGTCTCCATTATTTTACCTCACTTTGTGAGCTAAAGAACATGTAGATGATGGTACTACTTCTGCTAATAGCTTTCAGTAAAACTGTACCACTGAGCTATGATCTTGAAGTCTAGAAGGTACATCAGGAATCATTCAGCAGTAAGAAAGGCAAATGGATGTATTAATTGTCTGTTAAGGTTTTTTCAAACAATTATTTGAAACTCAGTCATAAATCAGAATAGCAGCTTTTACAGTAAGACTTTACTTTTAGCAGCAATTCCAGAAAAATACTGTAATCATGACAGTAGAGCATATTCAAAACTATGTCTTCTAAGAGGCTGAAAACTACCCTGAGCAAGGCTCAGAAGAAACAGACACCTCCTTTAAGGTTATTCCCAAAACAGATAAACAAATGAGGGAATAGAATGCACATGAAAATATTGTTCATTTATTATTTAGGAGTAATTTCTTTAAAAATGTTTGGTCTTACATTCACATCTCAGAACTTTGACATTTTTCACTCACTTGAAAGACAGTACCCTTTACCTTGCATTGTTGTCCAAACAAAGATACTCTCTGGGATCATCAACACTAGCATTAGTCGTTTTAACACCCTTGTCAATGAACAAACCAGCCTGAAACAAGCAAGAAAAGATAATTCATGTTATCTAAGACTAAAGACAGGGTAAACATTAAATTTCTAAAATTTAAACTTTACATTGCATTCAGTATATGCATTAGAAGATGTTAGAACTTTCAGTTTGGCCTGAATTGACATTTTGTCCAAGGGAAGAACAGCATCTGTCTATGCTAATTTGGGCAGAGGAATAGAATTGCTTGGGATTATTAAAAAAAATAAGCATTAAAGTTCATTTCAGATTTCATTCATAACATCTAATTATTTGAGGTTTTACACTTATCTCCAGATGCTGTTCTGGAAAATCTGGAAGCCAATCTCATGGTGAATTCCAAAGCAGCCTCATGAATGGGGGGAGAAGAAGAAGAAAAAAAACCAACTCACTGTGAAAAATGTTTTGTACTTCAAAATTGAGCTTCCTTCACCACTGAAGCTGATTTTTACCCAAGCAATCATCAACTTCAAACTATGTATGAAATAATTTACTCAAGAAAATAGAAGATGAAGGAAGCATTTGCGTTACTTAACCCAAATTACATACACAAATACTGCAGCTACTTTAACCTCTAATCCAAATTATGATTAGAATTGAGTGCTCCTACACAAGTACGACCTCAGACCTACTCCCATTTCATGAGGATCTTATGGGATACAATGTCAAAAACCTTACTGAACTATAGATAGACCGTGTCCATGTTTCTCTTTTAACATGGAATATTAGGACACAAGCTGCCATCCTTGTTTCAATGAGCCATATAGCTGAAGCACTTTTTGTTTACAACGCACTTCTGTATTCAGTATGTTTTAATTCCAACCTGAACAAATGCCCTACAGTTCCAAACACACTGTTAACACATCTTCCATAAAACAATGCATAATTTCTTGGTATCCCAGACACCCAACTGTGAAGCAAAATCAGTTTCACTTGGCAAAAAAAAATCCAATAGTGATCCTGAATTTCATTAGGTAAACCTCAAACACAAATTAAATATTTAAAGTTAGGTAGCTTTATGTATCTTAGATATATACACGTACACACACAGAGCACCTAGATTGCAAACAAAATCACTACTTTAAGGACTTCATTTAGCTGAATGTATGAAAAAATACTAGTCACATTATAAACCAATACCGAATGCTATATACATTGGCTGAGAATCCTGTAACAAAAACTTGCCAACGAAGGCAGCCTGGAAGCTTAACCTCTATCACTGTGCCATCATGTGCAAACAGCCAAGTTACTGTATTTTGAGACACATTAAAATAAGTCACAGCTATTCCAGGAAGCTATTAGATAATTCACAACTATAATGAATTTGATGCTTCAAGGGTCAGCTTTCTTCAGCATAGAAAACAATGCCATCAATGAGAGAGTAACATCTGAAATGCTACTTCTGTGCAGATGTATTTCATTAGAAGTATTAATTGTTTTTAGGCTTTTGTGCCTTATGAGGATATTAAGCACAGCATGTACTCACAACATGGCAAGAACTGCTGATTATACCTTCTACCATATACTGATATACTCTTCTGCCATACCTAGATAGAATCCTGCAGTTCAGACACAGCATGAATCCATCACCTAACCAGCTTAAAATGTAAACAGACAGATTATAATATAAAATAATGAATTTTTTTTTAAAGGAGATAATACAGTACCTTAAAATTAGAATGAACCCTGTTGTTATAGAAGATTCCTAGGGGTGTAAGCTCTGACTTGGTTTCAATGGCTAAACTATGAGAATCTCCTGTAGCAACCCTGTGGAACAAATACCATATTCCAGCATCCTACAAGTAAGGAGAGAATAACATTACTTGCAATCAGTGATTCTGATACTACTATAAGTGTTGATGTATCTACTTAGAAAGTAAGTGTATGCGGAGTTGAACTGGATACTTCAGGTAAGGAAGCAAATAGGGACATTGCCCAAATCAACTGTGCACAATTGAATATATTTTGCAAAATAAACTCTCCAAACAACTGGCTCGTGTGAAAGTAGCACTTTGCAAGTCAGTCGACATTGTAGGGAATAATATGCACTAAAAAAGGTGTTCTGCTTCTCAGTGAACCCATGTAACACCTCACATGTAAGAGCCTTTAGTATTTCAAAACAGGAAAGTGTTGTAATTTTTGCATTTCACTTACAATTTCATCACACACACTGGGTTTTCTTTTGTTTACTAGTAAATCATACCATTTACCATAAAATACTCAAAATCCCTCCTCTCCTTCTTACTGTTACATTCTGACTAAGGTTTGTTCAACTCTGCTCACATGAGAATTTAATGACACAGCCAAAAAATGCAACAAAAGCTTTCAAGAGAAGGGAAAAAAAGCACATCAAAAAGTCTGGCCACTTCAGAGCACTGTGCCAATAACATGCAGTAATAATTTCAGCATCTGTTAGTTTTCTCCACTTCTTCAACATGCCTGCTTTTAAAGAAGCTGGATTTATCTGCTAAATGAGACCTATAAAAAAGTTCCCCTTTCAACTACATCTGGCTTCACAAGAGGTGGCATTGCAACAGCACCTGCATAGCAGATACCTATAAATACAAAAAATTTTGTCTGACCACATGCTCTGTGACCTTGTAAAATAAAAAATAAATTGTTGTATAAAGCACATTAAAGGGTTAAACTAAAGTATCTAAAGAAATGGTGTATACAGAGTGCTCCATCTCATGAAAAATAGTCTTCATGCTCCTGTTCAAGAAACACGAATAAAGCTAATTCACTCATTCTGAAAAGATTTCATGGATTTCACTCTGAAAATAAACTGATTTTCCAAGCAGTCCTGGAAATTCTGCTTCTCAGAAACATATTCCAATTTGTAATGATGACACACTTTGACATTTCTGGTGATTAACAATTCCAAAGTAAATGTGGATGTTCCATTAATAAAAATACCAAAACCTTACATCACAAATAATTAAAACCAGCCCTGTGCTTGGCAGACTTGAGTAATTTTTTTATCCAAAACACATCCTGATGCTTGGAAAAAAAAAAAAAAAGTCTAATAAACTAAAAACTCCTCAAGCACTTGCAAGAATTCAGAAAAACGAACAAGTCTGGGGTTTTTTTTTTCCCCTTCCTCTCTCATATACAGCTCAAACAAAAGAAACATCTATTGCTGATAGGCTCTTACAATAGGTTTCATTGTGTAATGAAGGAGCTGTGGGGGAGGGCAATGGAATTATTTTATTTGCTTGTGAATTGTTATAGTTTATACCAGCAAAAGCTCTACAGAGCAGTTTATATCAAAACAGTTGAAGAATTCTGTTTCTGAAACGCAATAAACTGTAGTCCCTTTATACTAATGTATTTATAAGCACACAAGGGAGGTATATCAGAGTGGCAAAGTTGGTAAAGGAGACATAATTCTGGCAAAATGGAAAGATAATGCATTGGGAAGAGAATTGGTTTGATTTGGTGTGTCTGGATGTTTTTTACTGGTAGACAGTCAACTAGAAAAGTTTGTCAAAAAAATGTCAGAGCACACAAAAAGCAGAACAACATTTTCTACACTTTTTTATACTCTAGTTATTTAGGCTCATTTACATATTTTTAATCAGGTTCTATTCATAACAGTTCATTCTGTATTCTGTGCTCAAGAATACACGGACATGCACTCAAGTTTCTATTTCTAGCACTGGAGCCTTTGCTGGTTCAACAACAAAAATCTTTCCTGCTTTCCACTCCCACCAATCTCTTAAAAAACCCATTCATTCAAAGCCATTAATTTCTCATCCTCTCAGCCAATGCAGAACAGGCTCCAGTCTCCTCCTCAACAACATGTACCAAGTAGTTCAGCTTTACTTTGTTTACAGCTGTGACAAGAGATTTGCACTAATAAAGGCTGGCAGTAAGTAAAAACAGGAGTCAGTGATGGGAACAGATGACTAATGACTGACAATAGAAGTGGTTTAACTGTTTCTTACACAGTGAACATTTTTTCTAGTCATTTTTCATTCCAGTGACTACATCTATGAAGACAAATCTTGCAAACCAGTTGCACAGTAAACTCATGACAACCTAGAGAAAATACAAAAACCTTATTATGAAATACACTAGCTCTTTGGAAATAAAATTGTTTATTTGTACATACACACATTGACACTACTGTCAAGTCTATTACCTACAAACTGTAAGAGATCTCCTCTGTTAGAAGCCAGAACTAAGATTTTGGGTATCTCTTGAATGCATATCTAGAGAAAATCTGTACTTGTAAAGCCAATATGCTGCCAAACATAAAAAGAATATATTCATATGTTAAAAAAGAAAAATGTATATATTTTTTGCAGTGTAAATGCTACAGGTTTTCCAAATACCAGTGGCATAACTAGTTTGTGTACATACGCCTCACCTGTGAACCTGCTGCTGCATTATTTATAAGATGATTATTGGGATGAGAAATCCAGAATGTTGAAACTGCCCTGAAATATTATTCAGAAATAAGTTATTATGGAAAAACTACAGGAATATTTCCTCTTTGTAACAAGCACATCAGAAACAGCTAAACTGATGTCTGAAGACACTACTTCATATGCGAAAAGAAAATAAAAATCACAAACCCTCCCACATTTTGAAAATGCTCCTTTTTTTTTAGTTCAATGCACAGTATTTTATTTAATATTGTTCAGCTACTCCATGCAATGGTAAACTATTTTAATAAGCTTCTACAAGAGATTAGTTGTATGCAGAAAAACTAACAGTGACAATTTGAGAACATGCATGACTTTACACAGAAGTAAATATGTGGCCTTAAAAATGTATTGAACAAGTATCACAAGGAACAACAATCTTGCCACAAAACAATTTTGAGTTTTTCCTCATTAATAAGACTAAACACCATCTTTTATTTATTTTTTTAATATCACTACTATGTGAACTACTTTTAAGGTGTCTGCATTCATTAAATTACACATTAAAATGTTCCTATTTGTATATTGTCAAGAGATCAGCAGCCTAACTGCTGTAGCTAGTTTGATTTTACTTTTCCACCATGAAATACTCACATGCAGTCTGTGGCTGGCACTGGGACATAACTTCCATACACTTTATCCCTAATACCAATACACATACTGCTATTTCTATCTGTAGGAAGAAGAGTGCCTGGTTTTGTGACTAGCCCAAGGTTGTGGAACAAAGTATTCCTCTGCTCAATGCCATCTTCTGTGAAGAAACAATGACCTAGTGTATCATAGCCAATGGTGTCCTTTATCTGTAGAGGTACAAGTTCATTATGTCAGTAGCAATAACATTACTTAGATTTACATGACAAGTACCATCTAGTTTTATTATCTTGGCCCAGCTGCAGAATAAGGCTTCAGTATCAGCACTTCAGATGATTCAAGCACAGAGTTTTATTTATCACTTAACAAACACATTACTATGCCTGAAAAGCTTAGCTGCCCGGAAAAATCTGAAAAAAACCCAGAATGCTGAGATCTGTTACAAATATGTTACTACTTGCACTTGTTTATTTGTTGCAATTAGAAAAAAAAAAAAGCAGCATTGCTCAGCATTAAATTGAAGAAGGGAGGGGACTATTTTTGATCTAAATGTTTTTCATAATATTTATTCTGACACAATATACTTTATTCCCTTTGTACCTACCAGCAAGCCATTAGTTGCATGAACAGTCACACATCTAGAAAAACAGTGATGAATGGAAAGACCTTCAAGGTAAGTCTTATAACTATAACCTCCTTTTTCATCCACATCTCCACAAAGGTGAAAGTGAACAGGGTAACTTCCAATCTGCTGCTGGCCCATTTGCTTCAATTCCACATAGGAGAGATGAACAGATGTAAAATTCTTCAAAATCTAAAAATACAATGAGAAGTTCATAATAAATAACCAACTGTTTGCTTTCTAACCAATGGAAATTTGAGTTAATACATGATCTATACCAGATGCACAGTGCTACATGTACACAGTTACCACAGGCCAACACAATGAAAGTTAGAACAATTGTTACTGTCTTCCTCTATACCCTGCCTTACAGAACATTATTCTTCATAAGTAAGCGTAGCAGTTAAATCTCCATGTGGTAAACCAGCAATTTTCACCAGACATGTTGCCACACGTTACCATTTGGTCTTTACCAGCTGGCATGTTAAATATTCTTTACATATAACCATGTCCTGTCCAGCAGAAGTGACCCACATCAGAGCCTGTCTTTACTAAAGCTCTACCAGCATAGGCCAGCTAGGACAGACTTCGTTGAATAAAATCAGGTATTGATTGAGGTGTTTGGTCCAGTTGCCAGCTCAGCACAGGTTCAGCTGCATAGCACATTACCCAAGGAATACCTCCAGCCACAGAGATGCATATATGACATTAACTGTTTTTTCCCTTTGTTTTCCTGGTATTTAAGCAGAATTCGCCTTGTTGAGGCTTTGTCCCACTGCCTATTGTCCTATTACCAGGCAACTCCAAGAATTGCTGTGGCCTCTGAGTCCTTCCCACTGCCTGAAGAAAGCAACAAGATCCCTCCTCTCTGCCTTGCCCATATCAAACAAGCCTTATTCTCTCAGCTCCTTATGTTCTCACACACCATCTTCACTTGACACACCCCAGTGCATCTACATCTTTTTTTTGCAATGGGAACCCAAAATTGGACACAGCATGCCAGAAAAAGTTATTAAAGAAGACATGAAATCACCTTCAGAATCATGCAATTTCACAGTAATGTTACAATAAAAAAACATAATGGGTCTGTACCAGTAACACGGGAAAGCAAAAAGTATTTTCTTTCACCTAACATGCTACTAAGACGGTAACCAAGTGCAACAGCTAAGCAGCAAGGAGCTAAACTGAGGGGGGGGAAAAAAAAAACACACCCACAAAAAAACCCACACAACCGAACCAAACACCACAAACACACACAAAAAAGGGCAAAAAACACTCAACAAAACAAACTTTTTAATTATTTCCTTAACTTACCTGTACTGGTTATTTATCAAAAAATAACTATTTGCATACCTACTTGTCCTCCAGGGAAATTAGTAATAGAGTATTTCCCCCCCCTCCTCTAACTGCACTCCTAAGGTTTGTTTGCCTCAAATGCAGAGAGATGGTCAAAATCAGGCATCACTGAGATCTCTGTCTCTTAAGATTTAAAAGCACTAATGCAGTTGTAAAACCACAAACCAAGGCTTCTCCTCAATGCCACTAAGCCTCCTTTATACCACTGTCCAAGTGACCAGGAGAAACTCCAAGTTGATCAAAACCCCCAAGGCCATCAATATTTGCTAGTGCCTGGGCTCTCTCTGCTTTGAGAATGCAAGATTAACATAAGCTGAAATTGCTTTTAATGCTGAAGTCTAGCTTTGGCAGCAGACACTCAGCTACTCTGAACAGTCTCCTAAGAAATGTTTAACAATTTTGATGACTCAAGATATTTGTTTTGAGTTCTATCTTCCTGACATCCAAGGGGTCTGCTGTATTTGTGCTGTTGTGGCAATCAAGGTCACAGTTGGCAAGATTCACAGCTCGCCATTATCTTCTTTCATTACATTATTCTAAGCACAAAAGAGTGCCTTAAGCCCACCTACTTCTCTTCCACAAAACAAAAGCTGCCACACAGCAGGGAAAGGGCATATTTTTTTCCCACCATTATAAAATTAAAATCTGCATCCAAATACATTAGAAAGAGAGATTTAAACTGTGACCAGCACATAATAAGCACAAATACATTTAGACTGCATTTTAAATGTAAAAGTTTAGATACTAGTTTCTATAATACTACTTTACCTCAACTTTCTTTATGTTTATGGTAGTACAAGAAATAAGGACTTTCCTTCACATAACCTTAGTACTTTCAATTTTTAAAGAAAAATAAAAAAAACCACCATGATGCAAATTGGTTTCTTTCCTCTCCATGCCTCGCTAGTGCCCGGTTTCAGATAAGACAGATGTCTGGAATTCAATGCCCACCCCTTCTGGAAGAAGAAAGGCAGTGAAAGGAGGGAGGACAGAGAAAAGGGAGATCAAAATCTGCACATGCATGGACGTCCCTCGTAAGGTTTAATCTTTGCCATACAACACTGCAATATATGCCATACAGTTCAACTTCCATGTGATGATATCCCTTCCTCTGATTCTGCAAACTAAACCTAGGTGAGTTAAATATAATTTTGGGAAAGCCTAGATGAAGTTATTCCTATGCAAAGCAGCTGTATGAATTCAAGTTCTTTAAGGATAAACTTGGAGGGATTTGAAAACTTAATCTTTTTCTTCTCAACAGGCCTTTAGATGACAGAAAGCTACATTAAAATGTTTTTCAGACCTTAATATGTCCACCAAATGTATCGTAGTTAAAGAACTGACACTCCTTTTCATGATAGCAGGTATTTTCTGTCTCCCCCTTGATTAAGATGCTCCTCGTAAGTACTCCAACTTCTGCCCTCATGTCCACGCCATCAATAACTTCTCCTACATGAGGAAACTGAGGATTTTCTGTCCAAAAAAGTTTTGAAGGAAAAGAAAAAAAGCTGTCATTGATTAAAACCAAAATCATCTTCTTTTATGTATATATATATACACACACATACAGCAAGCTACCTGTAGCAACAAAACCTATGCACTCTGGTACTTTAACAAGCTGTTCTCTCTTCGTTTTACAGAAAGGGCACGTAATTGTTAGATGATAAACATTAACCAAGCTAGCTCCAAACAAATTCACCTCTTCCAGACCACGGTTTACTCAATAGTTAAGCATCGTGCAGGATGACAAATCAAGTATGCTACTCCACGTTTCCTTCCAAAATAAACTGCTGTGTATGTCATTTTAGTAAGACAATTAAACCTAAACAAATCCCAACATTTTATTTGCAAATGCATCTTAATTTCAGCCCAGTAGTTTGTGAACAGAAAGGATGAAAACCAAAAGAGTTTACATGAATTCAATGTTATCTAGAAAACCTCTACTGAAACATATATGCATATTTGCTTTAAAATAAAAGATGCTGTCTGCTTCATCTGTTCCTAAGAAAATCTAAGAACTGAAAATGAGGTCAAAACACCATTAGAAAAAGATGCATTCATCCCTCTCTGACACAAAAAAAATTTATTTGCTTTCCTAACTAAATTTATTCTTTCCTAGATAGCTATCCTGAGGACACAAACTAAAATTAGGGAAAACAAGATACTCTGGTTTTACACTGTTCTTCTGAAGAAATAATCAATTTCTTATTTGTCTGTACAAACTGAGAAAATTATCTGGTGCTGTCAGCCTTAAAAATGTATTTATGTCGTTACTTAAAAAAAAAAATTCCCCTTGTTTTTTTAACTTCCTTGGGTTTTGGGTTGTGCTTTCTTTTTTTGTGGATTTTTTTTTTTTGGTTGTTGTTTTTCTTTCCATTTATTGATTCCCTGAATGTAGACTATCCCTTCAATGTTTAAAAGGGGATACAAGCCTAAATGGGTCATTACCACAACATGAACCAGAACCAAGAGTGTTATTAATTCTATATCTGCTGTTGAGGATTTAAAAAGACAATAGATGTCTGTAAAATGGACTTCACCCCCCTCCTTCAAGGCTTACCTATTGTTTTTACCCATATTTGGCTAGTATACATAAATCAGAGTAACTAAGCCTCCCACAAAACAATACATTCCAATTTTCATACTACAAAGGGGCCAAAATAGCTAAAAATTTTGCAAAAAAATACAAGTAGTAATTTCAACAGACTGGGAATTCTTCAGCATGTCAAATTTGCCATTTCACAGAAAATTCATACTTTGTGGAACAAATATATAGTGGGACTTGGGGATTTACTAAAACAGTATCCATTACTATGTAAAAGGAAACTTTATGTTGGGTGTGAAAAAACCCAAGTCATTTCTTTTAACATCTTTTACAGGTCTATATATAGTTCATATAGCATTATTTTTTTAAAAGCCATGATTTTGTATTTTATACCATATTGTAAGGCCTGTAAAGCTTTTTTTTTTTTAACATCCTTCAAAAGCCATTGCTTTTTCACAGTACATCATTTCCAAGGTGAAACAGAGTTTGCATATACACTATTCAGTGATGTCAAAAATCTTCTTAAACTTCATACTGCAACCTTCAAGTTAAGCTTGCTCTTTAAAATACTGTGTTGAGTAACACAGAATGACATACTTATGAACAAAGCCCAGGAAGCTTCTTGCTCAATAGCACTAAGTCAGCTCTACAATTTCACACATCATGATATTCTTTAAGCTTAGATATGCTTTCTCCATATCTGGGAACTCACAATGCAGTAAAGCATATCTGACCCACACTAACGAATGCTGTAGGATGCAAAGTGCATCCCACATACAAACTGACAATCTCTTAAAACACAGGGAGAACAGGAGAGTTTGAGGGTGTTCACAGAAAAATTCCAAGAATGGAGAAAGAGAAGAGTAGTTTGAAGATGAAGTCACATGGTACAGAGGTGAATGGGACAAAACCAGATCCTGACAAGCACTGATGGGCTTCTGCAAACTAACACTGCAAAATAACATTAGTTAGTTTGTGCTGCAAACTGACATGACAGCCCCACCAGAAGGGAGCAAGAGGGGAAGCTCAAGACCTGAGACTGGTGGACAGCCAGGGAGAACAGTAAGGGCCTGGAGGGGACAGAAGACAGACAGACTCTGGCAGAGCCAGGGAGCCAGTCCCACAGGAGGTTCTTGGGAAGTAAAGCAGAATGACTCAGATAATGAAAAAGGAAACAGTCAGTGACGTGCATGACCATTTTGTGTGCATCACACCCAAAGGAAAAAAGATTACAACTACTCCGGGATATCCTGTGTGAACAGAGGCTTGGAAGTGACATTTATTTCATAACAGTTTTGCTGGCAGAGGGTGGAGGGGAAACTGAGGAAAAGGAGAGGTGAGGAAAAAAATAATAATAAAGACAGGTTCAAAGACTACCATTTTCTTTTTTCTCCTCCTCCCCCCCTTTTTTTCCCCCTTATTCCTTTTGTAATAGACCAGAAAAAAAATATAATGATAACACTTCAAAAGATGGGAAGGGCACTAAAGGCAAAAGAGATTATAATGACCAAAACAGCTATTCAAGCATGTATAAAGAGAACTAGTGAAAAGACAGAAGGAAGCCAAGAAAGGAAAACAAGCATAATCCTCTTGGAAGAGAACTAAACCATTTGATGAGCCTGGGAAGAAAGGAGAAGGAAAAGTTAGTATGGTAAGCTAGCCTGACATTATATAGAGCAATTTTATGGCAAGCAAAAATATATATTCCTGTATACATCAACAAATCAACACATAGACAGGTGAACAGGCTGTTTGTTACTGCTACCGCTGAGTAGTACCATGTGTGCTACCGTGAATACATATTACACATGAACCTTCAAGTGCTGACTGCTCTCATACCTTTGACTTTGACCTGATGCTTAGTACACTCTGGGCAGGGAAGGAGGGTAAATTCCTCTGTCTGATACATTGAATAGTCTGTGCTTGCGACCACAATCCGATCTCCAGGCTCCCAACTACTAACATCATCCAGAAGGTTCAGTATCACTCCACCTACGGCTTCTACCTGGAAGCCTGAAATTGGGACACCTGATTAAAAAGAAAAAACAACAAACGAGGAAAAAAAAAAAAAGAAAAAAGAAAAAAAACCACACACAAACAAACAAAAAACACAAACAAACAAAAAAAAAACACTATAAGGTTATATTCACCTTTATATGAAACCCTCTCCAAGAAGATACTAATAAGAAATGTATGATATTTCACAAACTCCAAAACCCTTTAAAGTACAGCTCTGCTCTGAACCATGCCAGTGTAAGTTACCATTACAGCCTGCTTGTTTGATGGATCTCAAATAAAACAAATGGAAAAGATGGGACTAACAGTGTCTGGAAAAAAAACCAACAACCCACAACACGCACACAAAAAAGCCCAAACAAACAGTAAGATCATATAGCAACAATCTGTAGGTTCAGCTACCTCTACTTGTTTCAAGTGACATTTTTCTGCCATATAAAACTCTACAGCTGTAAACAAGGACCTTGCAAAACAAAGTAGGGAATCATTCCTTTTTATCCACAACTAATAAAAGTTTGTCAGGCAAAATTACACACATATGCTATTTCACTGCCTTGAGATAGATTTGCATAAATTCAACAGCTCTTACTTTTGACCCTAATGCTATAGTACTAGCAAGCAAAAGATGTATTTTGGTGGATTTTTTTGGTGGATTATTTTGGTTTAATACACATCTATACATTTTCATAGTGCTGTAATGAACAATAAAGGAATAGTAACATAATGCTCAATTACTTAAATAAATATCTGACTACTTAAATTCTTCTGAGGCAGATACAATATTGCTTAGTAATTTTACAAACATAAAAAGATGACTACCCATAAATGCAAAACTCAGATCAAAAGATATCTTAAATACAAAACTGAATAAAGGATAAAAGCAAATGTGTGGTAGGCCTTCCAGGCTCTTTATACCACCGATTCACTTTGGTATGAGAAAAGCTGCCTAAAGCTCAGCATCAAACAGCAACAGAAGATTGTAACAAGAATAAAATATTTCTACTGGCTTCTACCAAGTTTTCTTTTTAGGATCATAAACACCATCTTGGAAGCTTAGATTTCAAACATACGTGACTGACAAATTACTAAAAGAAAGGAGGAGGAAAAAATAGTCTGTTTCAGCCTTTTATAAGACCCCTTATCCCTATATAGATACATTAAAAAGTGAAGAATATTATGTTGCTCACATACTATATACAGTAAACAGGCTGAGAAAATAAGTAGTACTGAAGAACTATGTCAACATACTTCATCCATAGCAAGAAAACAATACCAAAAAAATTAGAGAAGCACTCAGAAATTTAGATGGCAACCAACATTTCTAGTGAAAAAAAGCATATACAGTATTTTTTACTTCTTCCTCAGCTGCAAGATTTCACAAAATGCATTCCTACCATCATTCCATTCGCTATAAGCTCTCACAACAAACTTCTGACCATCCACTGTGAAAAACTCTTTCTGAGCAAGAGCTTTCCCACCAGTGCTGTGATTTTCATAGTTTCTCACTGATTCATTACAGGAAGAATTTCCACCACCTATGACACCAACAAAAGCCCAGGCTTGCCTGTGAAAAACAAAAGTAAATGTTTAAATAGAACAGTCCTTAACAAATTCTTTGCAGATAAAAGGACAAGACAAGGAGCAGAGAAGTCATAAATAACGCTTTTGCCTGCTCTCGGAAATTAATTTTGAAATGTAACTTCAAAATTCAGAAGAAACACAGGCGACCTCATTGAAAAGAAACATAGTTTAAGATAACTGGATGTCCTATATACAAACTGGCAAATACAAGGCCTCCTAACGGAGAAGGCTATTGGATACATTTTTACTACAACATGTAACAAGGTACACTTTCTCCAAAAGCACATAACGAAAGACATGAGTGGCAGAACTGATAGAGAATCGTTCTCCCAAACAGCTCTGCTGGAGCACAGGAAGAGCAGGAGCCAGTGCCGACGGTCCTGCTGCAGCCCGCTGCCACCACAGCACCACTGAGCAGCTGCCAGGAGTTACAGAGGGCCACGTGTGCATCAAGCCAGGAGGGATGGACACAGACAGCAGCAGCTGCTGGCAATCTCTCTATTGGACAGGCAATACCTTTTGAATCTTTCAAGATGCTCAGATCCAGAAAAGGGACCATACACTATACCACACCTTTGCACGAGGCGTCACCAGTGTTTTTGAAGGATGAGACCAAGGACTTTTGCTTTCCCCCCCCTCACTGGCCCTTCCCTCAGCTGGACGCCTACTCAGCTAAGCATCAGCACAAAGCAAAGAACTGTCCTGGATATACTTCCCCTTCCTACAGCTCTGCTCAATGCACCCAAGCTTTTGGAAATGAAAAACAAACTGCATGCCACAGAAAGCTTTTACCAAGTTAAAAAAACAAGACTACTTTGCTATCCTTTACAGCTATGTAATGCCATAATTATGCGTGCAAAGGAAGCAGACGAGATCATGTATTAAAAAGCCTAACAATTTTGCATCATTAATGTTGAGTCATTCACCCTAAATGAAAACAGTGTCTGCTGGCTGGACTCTCAGCTAGCAACAGTAGTCTGTTGCTAGTCATTGATTCAAGGGCAGATGTTAAAACCACCTTCAAACCAGTTGCCTTCATTGCAGTCCCACTCATGATGTCCTTATTGATTGGGATTAAAAGGCCTAATGAAACCGCTTAGTGTTATAACCTGTTCTGAGGAACAGTACATACTGGGGCAGTTTTTCAGTAGCAGCAGAAAACAAGATGAATGTTTTACAAACTAATGTCTAAAATAAATATCAAGCTATTTTAGGGCATGTTATTTTGCAGGAAGAGGTAGCAGGGGAGAGGGATGCAAGATGAAATCTCCTTCACTAGCTTTATAAGTTTAACAAAATGACTCTGCTCAATGAGCACTCAGAGAGCTTCTTGTCGCTCTTCCACAGCAGAAGATGATAATTTTGTGTGATACGGAAGCTCTACCAATTAATAAAAACAGACAAGGATCATTTCAGCAGAGACAGAAGAAAGGCTGCTTCTTCCCAGCTGCAAGCCAAAGTTCCTCATTTCAGACAAACGAGCATGGAGGTCCCAGGCAGAGACAAACACCAGAAACCCACAACTCCAGGCCAGGTTGGAGCTGGCTGCGTAGCAACCTGAACAACTGCCACACGTGCTTCACTGCTTTCAGGAGGTGGTATTTATTATGGAACATCCAGGTCTCACCACCTCTGACCAAGCTGCTTCAGAGGCAGCGCTGAAAGTACTTTCCATCCCATGACCACATGCTTACACAGCCACTGACACAAACACGCTCCTGACAGGAACTGAGGCCAGAACATACCATCCTGACTGACGCCCCAGCCTCCCTCTGCTTTGGCAGGGGGAGGAAACTAACTGGAATCCAGATGTTGGGCGATAGTGAGGTGTAAGAATAGAACAGAAAAACTAAACAACCAACTTCCTGGAAAATACTGAAAAATTAAAACAGGTTATACAACTCAAATCTTAATGGAAGCTGAAGAATAGACACTTACTTAGGAAACTTGATGTCCCCCCTTCACTTGTATTGCTAACCCTCTGCAGAACAAAACCATGTTCAGAACATGCACTGCAAAGTAATTTGCAACAACTAAATGAGCAGCACATCAGTTAAAGTTTCCTGCTTTAATAATTCCTATTATGCCTCCACTGCTGTTCCACCATCCAAAGGCCAATGAAATGAAAAATATAGTCAAAAGATACAGAAACACCTTACAAGTGTACTTCAATAAGAAATTATTTTTACAGACCTGTTGCCTTGAAGAATCAGTGGAGAGGTAATATACTTTCATTTCAGCAGTGCACAGGTATGAATAAAACACTGATACACAGGATTAGCATTCCTTCTCTGCATTCAGTTTCTAATCTTTACTCAGCATAAAAGAAGTTATTTACCTGTAACTCAATCCTCTGACAAACTTACTTCCCAGAAGATTTTGAATAGTGATTCTAGTTTCCTCCAGTAGATTTTTAGCAGCTGAATCTCCCACAGCAATAGCAACAATGCGACCAGGACTTCCATTTTTCAGTAAGTTCTGAAGCTTCAAACTTTCTTCTGAAAATTCATGAGTATCATACTTCAGCACTTCCAAAATCTCTGCTGTGTCCTGATCAATCACTCTCACATTTAGTCCTCGGGAAAAATTCTTTTTAAAAGTATAATGACCATTGGCCAGCCCTGAGAAATACAGAGTCTTTGACAGAAGAGTCCACGATAACTTCTGGTGCCCATGCAACTCCAGTGTTCCTTCAGGGCCCACGCCAATAAATTTTTTGCCAAATTCTGGCACATCAGCACCTTCGTTTGACTTCCCATACAAAATGATAGTTGCTTTGGATTTATAGCGGCATTTCTCTGCTCCAACATGAAGCATTCCACCATCCTTTATCAGGATAAATCGAGTTCTCAAGGTAATATTTTTAGAACCTTCTTTATCATCACCAAAAACAAGTAACCCTAAGGGAAAAAAAAAAAATAAAAAAAAAATCTGTAGGTCAAAGCAAAATTCAGACTAAAAGAACCAAGTTCTGCAATAAGAACAACAGAAAACTTAGACTTATTTTCCATACCCATTAATTAACCTGTTATGCTCTTATATATGTTTAAGAATATTCGGGAAAGTACTTCCTACAAATTGTGATTTATCTTTCTAAGAATTTGGTCAGTTTATTTTTTTTTGTTTGTTAATTTTGATAGACTTACTAACATATCACAGTCACCATCAGAAGACAGTAAGATGTTAGACAGGGATGGCTACTACACCAGTCTTGTTTTACTGTATCCTACAGAAAACCACATCAATGCTACACTGAAAGGACTCTACAGTGTTCTTTAATCTTTTTAATTATATTTCTGGCCTGGTAGCAGGCTGAAAACTAAAAGCAGGGAACTGGTCAATAAGCTTCAACATAAAATTCTAACACATTTTCTTCATGTAATCACAGAAGTAAAAACTACGCAGTAAACTGAAGCATGTTCATCTTGTCATTTCATACCTCCATCCTGTATAACTATAGAATGTACTGTAGCATCTGAGTTCAGACGAAACAAATCCCCTTTTTTGATAAAAACTCTTTTTTCAGGATCTTTTCCAGGGCTCCAGTTTTTAAGACGAGGATTCTGATCTGGACAATTCTCTGCAATACAATGTGAAATTCAGCTTTTTAAAAAAACCAATCATCACCACCTGAATGGTGGCTAAACTCTCAAAGGTGAGAAGTAATTCTTATACTGAATTAAACTACTGATGACCACAGACTGAACTGTCAACATATATGGTCGACAATAAATATTTTTGAACTCCATATGTTTGGTTTGGTTTGTTTTTTTTTTTTTTATTTTCTACATCATCTGTAGTAGATGAAAAGTGAGCGGGAAGCGCCTAGATCCACAGCAGTCACACCGAGCAGTGGATGTCCTAGGCCAGGTACCTAGGCCAACTAACATGGCTGTAAAGGTTCTCAATAGCTCACCTCCCTCATGGTCTCTCCCTGTCCAGTGTGAGAAAGGCTAATCCCTTCTTGTTTTTAAGCACTCAGATCACTTTTTCAGTGTATCCTTGTGAATAACAGATAAAGAGGGACAAGACAAGACATCCTTAATATATTTAGTATAGCATCTTATTGGTTAGAGCATTTTCCTGAGAGACAAGACATTTGTGTCTATACTCACAGTTTGTACTCCCTAGGAAGTCATCTTAAAGATCAGGCTACAAATCACACAAGACCAGAAATCTTGCAGCAATCCCTGCTGAAACCTTGCTGAAGGTCTGGCACTACCCAGGTAATAATACCATACTATGGGGCCAGAAAAGGAAGCAGCAAGAAGCAACTGGGTTGTGTTATTTCAGATTTCAAGTTACAGCAATGTGGTATTTCCAACATGCACATCTTTAGCATATTAAGCAGCTGAGTAATGCGGCAGCATAGACATATTACAAAAACAGAAATGGGAAGTATATGCTTTTGGTAAGAAAATCCAAGGAAGTCAGACAGAAAATATTTTTCTTAAGCAAAAGACAAGCAAAAAGATGCCAAAACACACAGGTTAGCAGCCCAACTGAGAGTAGCAGTCAAAACAGTCCTTTCACTTCTTATCTTCTAGAGAAAAACACCCACACATCTGCAGTGCAACTTTGGGGGCAGAAAGCTATTAGCAATAGCCCATTCTTGCAAAATCTAAAGCAAGCAAAACCAACCCACAAATTTAACACAAGCCAGCCTTAGTTTTGCTGACAGAAATGTTTTTCCTTTGGTGTTATTCTCCATGTTTCAAATCCTTTCCAACTCAGGAAACCTATATAAACCAAGATTTGACTACCAGTGGGAAAAAATTAGCAGAACTGCATAAGGGCAAGCTGCATCCATGTAGTAATATAAAAATAAGATTAAAGGAAAATATTTAAGGGGATCCTAAGATGACAGTGTTTAGAAAATTAAAGACAAAAGGGAAAGCCAAAAAGCAAGAAGCATTGTGATCAGCAAGACTGCTGAACACTCACCAGATAAATGCAAGTCTGTTGCCTGACTCATGCAGCATCACTAAACCCTTTACCCCAGACGCCACACACACAAGCACTGTGAAGAAACATGTATTTCCTGGCTGGTAGCAAAGGGCAATGTGAGGAAACCATGAGTCAGCAACCTGATGATTTCTGCTTAGAGTGATTCACAGAAGAGAAGATCAAGTAACTGCAAATTTTTCTGTTGAGTCAAAAAGAAGAGCACAATAACTAAACAGAACAGTATTTTAAGTCTATTGTACATTACAATCCAGCAAGGAAGCCATGACCATCAGAAATAGCTACTCCTGTAAAGCAAGTATGCTTCTGAAGCACAGTGGATAGACTTTTTGGCAAGCAGATCAGATGTGCTCAGCAAAACTATTTGGAAATGCTCCCTTAGAAATCACAGTGGAGTGCAAGGAAAAATCAAATATTTAGTACATGACCATATATTAGCTCCAAAATAATTGATTAGATTTTACAGAGTCACTGCCCCTACAGTTAAGATGAAATGAAAACAGAAGCAGAGACCAGAAGATGTTTGGTAATGTTGGTCTTGACAAATTTAACCACTGATGTTGAAAATTTTTCAAGTCAAGCCTTTCCTTCAGAGCATTTCCTGAAATATGGGTCAGTTGTCCTTAACATTTAGTTGCTTCAAAGGGAAGGGATTGTTATTTTTGCGGGGGGGGGGGGGGGAACCACAGGAAGAAACACACACCGAAATAAAAAACAAAAAACAAAACAAGCATATGAAAAAACCTCACACCAAAACCAGAAAAAATACCCTGATGAAACAGAAAAATCCAGAACTTTCCACATGCTGGACTAAGGATATGAAATTTGGCAGGAGTAAAGGCAGGAAACAGTTCTCAAGATGTAGTTAAATAGTTGCTTTCTACCTGCTTAGCCACTAAGACTGGAGTTTTTACGGCCTCTGAGAAAAAGTTATCAGTGTTACATTATGCTCAGCAGGAGTTTATCAGTCTGGCAGATAAATTTTCTGAGGATCCTATTTACCCTGGGCAAGCTCCTGCCAAAAGCTGCAAAGACCAAGCAAAACTTTTCCATAAAAGCCTCCTCAGCTTGTCATCCTGACCCTGCAGCACAAGGCCCCAGGAAACAGGGAAGGAAATTGCATTTCCAGTGCTCTCCCTCATCTCCAGTGTTCAGGACTTGTTAGAAAGAGATGATGACAGGAAGATAAAAGCCAGGAGGAAAAAAAAGGAACATAGATGACAGGCAGGAACAGAAATGCAGGTAAGTATCATTTTCCCTTTGGGGAAGGTGTACCAGAGGTTTAGGATTTACACACAATTACTACTAAATCTCACATTCCCTCCACTGCCTTTTTAACGGCCATAAAAGTACTGACAATATGGATTTCCAATCCATACACATCTAGCTGGAACTGGAGTCACTGGATACAGTACTGCATGTGCTAGGTTGGATATGAATGTATTAACATTTCAGCCTGCTGGGAAACTTCTGGGGAGTGGCTGCAACAATACTGCAAGATTAAAATTTCAGCCAGTTTCCTTAGTTCCTGCAGAAGTTTCTTTTGTGTCAGGGTTTCCAAAGGATTCTGTGAGTGCATGTTTGGTTTTTTTAAAGAATAACACAGGGAAACTTCTGAAAGACAGAATACAACAACTGATGCTGAAAACTGGCCTGGATTTTGATTGAGAAGCAGTGGGATTTAAAAAATAAAAAAATAAAGAAAGCAGTCACAAGCTTGGGTTACTCCTTAGCCCTTATGTAAGTCATTACTGTACACAAAAAAAAAAAAAAGCCCATCTACTAAATCACAGCAACTTCTCCTGCAACATGCTCAGGATTCCCAGTGATCCATCAACCAGATGTTGATCATGCACAGAGTGCAAAAAAGCCACACAACTCAATGCCTTTGGAATAAACTACTGCAGATGAAGCAAAACCATACCAAAACCACTTAGATTTTTTAAAAAGGCAAGGCATTCTCCTTTACATTATCAGGTTTTAAAGCATAAAGGGACTATTATTTTATGTATCCCACAGCACATAACACCCTACTTCCTCCAAAACCATCATAAAAATCTACTTTTAGTTAAATTAATAGTTAAAGTCTTGGTATCAAAGCAGAAAGGTTTTTCTACCCTCTGAAGTACTCCTCAGAGTCAACCACCCCAAGTCACTCTTCAGCCTTCTCTTTGAACTCAGCTGTAACCAAAGTACTTACTGCAGCTCTATACCCCTGTTACCAATGATCCAGTTCACAACACATCAATAACTTTCCACTTACTATTCCCTCAGGTCTTTTGTTTTCTATTATAATTATTAGGAAATAGTAATTTCACCCAAGAAGAGCTTTCAGCAAGCCACCACCAAAAGTGGTCGTTAGGTGTGTGCTTTCATTTTGTACTGTGATCTGAAATCTCCAACTGATTATATATTTGCTCAGCCTGTGTTGCACTGACTGTGGAAAATGAATCTTTTGATTACTATGCCAAGAGTCACTAAGGAGCCTAAGTCTTTTGTGTTACAATAGCCAGCAGTTTCAATTCAAAAACATGTTTAGCTTTTAAAGATGCTACTTCTGCCTTAAGGAAACCAGAAAGCAAAGCAACCCATGCTTCAAACTGTACTACCAACCTTTAGCAACTGCACTTTACAGCAACTCCTAGCAGTAAAAGGATGTATACTGAGTGATCAGCAGTTAATCACAGCACCTGTTCACGCTTTACAACCACTAACACATTTGGGAGGTTTTTCAAATTCCATGAAAGTTGCCAAGTTTTCTAAGATGAGCCGAAAAAAAATCAGGGCTAATAGATCAAAAAGGTCCCTGTCCAATTTGTGTATGAACAGAGCAAACACATACTGTTGGTATAAATTCTCAGATTCTTAAGTGGTTTTACTTGAACTCTTTTACTACCTTTGTTAGCTGCTGCTTAAACAGACTCAATTTCATTTTGTCTGCAATCTGTGAACTTATCAGACAGCTGCTTCTGCAGACAAAAATACTTACTCTTCTACAACATTCATGCTTCTTTCCCCCTCACCATTCTTTGTTTACTGGTATACCTTTTTGCTTCACATAAGTAAATCAATTCACAGTAAAAACAAAAATGACACTGATAGCAGAAAAAGGAGCTATCAATTTAGGCCCCAAACACCACTCCCCTCCATGTTAAAATTGCAGTAAGCATACTACTTTTGCACTTAACCTTTAAGAATAATCCTGATGCTGCATTACTGAATTTTGTTTGCAGGGACTGTGACTTCTAGGATAATTTTTTTTTGCAGAAGAACTTACCATCTGGAGCGTATTTTGAAGCTATCCCCAAAAAGATCCCCAGTGCAACAAAAAGTGAAAGGCTAGAAATGGCAAAGCAAATGAGAGTATTCTTATGCCTCCTGGCTTCTGCCTGGTGGTGGTGCTGATCCACGGGTAAGGATGGGAGTCTTGTCCGGGCTTCTTGTCTCGCAGAGGTAAATTCAGCTGCAGCATGGCTCTGCAAAGGTGGTGGGGGACGGAGAGGGGCAATTCTCCCTGGGATGTACCCTGAAGATCTGTGACCACTCCCGTTCTGAGACCGGAGGAAAGCAGGGGAGCTCCCCCTGGCATCAGTGTCTTGCATGTTATAAAGTCACTGGAACACACACACAGACAGAGGGAAAGAATATGAGACAGGCTTTCGGAATACAGAATACAATACATAAAAGGAATAAAACCAACCAACCAACCAAAAACCAATTCTAAGCCATGTGCTTTCTCAAGAACAGCCACTGAAACTGTGGCTATTTACAAAGTATCAGTCACTCAGTTGCTGCTGGTCATTTGCCATAGTGCAACAGCTTGAAGCAACAGTACATACACCTTCAACAAAATTAAACTCAAAAGCATCTGGTACAGAAAAAGAGCACAGACCATCTCTTTGTAGTTCTGCTAGGTATTTTTCACAGAGTGTTTTCACAGTTAACTCATATTAAGCAGTTGAGAAACAAGCTAAACAATGAAAAAGCTAGCAACCCCTTCTTCGCCACAGTTATGCAAAGAATGCCTAAATGTATTTCTTCTGCACACAGAAGCTGAACAAATGCCTCATTGTTATCCTATGGAAAAGAAGCTGAAAGAGACAAGCCTTCTTTCCATACTGAAAGCAGTAAAAAGCATTTAAATTTAATATATAAAATACCAAACACAGTTTTATTTATGTTCACACTTGATGCAACCTTATCAACACTTTTAATTAGTTGATGCATATAGACCCCACGAATTCTTCAATTATTCGGAACAGGATTTAGTTGCTCATAAAGGTGCATCAAGAATGGTCCTGTAAGAAAGTCATCAGTATCTTGTTCAAGAAACTTCATGGTTTCTCCGAGATGTCTGGGTTTGCATAAAAAGTCTGGAAGCAATACGACAGCTCCAGATTTCACTACCTATCACCAAGAAGTGACTGCTACTTTTAATTCAGTTACTAGTATTGTTGCCATGTTTTTCTGAAGCAACCAATGAGGAAAGCCTACCAAAAACATAACTGCCTGGCCCATTCCTGCCAGCAGTTCTAACCTACCATGCTTTGCTGGTTTTCTCTAACAGGCGTGAAAGTGCATTTGACCTTTTTGTCAGGCTTTCTGGTCAACTATGTTGTATTGTATGGAGTATTCACAAAGTTGGCATGATTTTTTAATTTTTTTTTTTAACATTTCTTAGGGATGGGATGCTTGGAGGAGGCTGCTCAAGTTTCAGTCAGCTAAAACCTAACTTTCCAAACTAAATCCCAAAAGGGGATTTAGGCATAATTCGTGTATTAATTAGCAAAATTAATTATGAAAACAAAACCTACCAATAACAGAAGAGAATAAAGACACTCTTTCTCTTCCATTAACAAAGGGAGGTTCAAGCTATACTCTAAGTGCCAGGCACACTGGTGAAGGAGAAACGTGACAACTGTAATGTAATTCTGAGAAGTAGCAAAGGAGCCTTTTGTCTTGCATTCTGCAAAATCTGATACTTCACTGTTTCAAGGCAAAAAAAGTTATTATTGAACAGGCTAGATTACCCTTTCATGAGGGACAATGTGTCTCCAGATGTAAACACAATGAGAAAAAAGGCACTGAAACATTAACTGGGTTAGCGGTCCCAGAGTGCAAAAATTATGCCAAGTCCTTCAGCAGTGTTTCTGACACCTGTTCATTGTAGCAAATTGATTTTCACTATTCTCCTCTCTGCTCTTTGAGAAACTATTCCCCAAGTGTAATCTTTCGCTCTCCAACTTCACTGCCCAATGGATTATGAGCACTGTGGAACAGCTTCCTTTCACCACATATGCCTTTACACTGAAATAGTTATCTTTTAGCAGTGAAAATGCAATCATTTCCATGTTTTAGAAGTAGTATGAACAGCTGAATAGAGAAGGAGCTTTGCAACTAATTCAAAAGCAGCATCTATGTCTAGCTGAAACAAATATTAAAGTATCTTTTTTATTAAAAATTTGAAGAAACTTGATCCCTCATTGAGAGCTTTTTATGGTTTGGACTCCCAATTCCTTGAACTTGGGTTAAAAAGTTTTCAGATACAGCATTTATCTATCACACCTACAAAATTACTAGAGTGTTCATTGAAATGTCAAACAAAGAGTTAACAAGTCTGTTAATTGCTCAGTCATAGCAACTAAATCCAAAATGGTTATGCAAAATCTAACTTATACAAAATAGTTTTATCACAATTTTGCCTACTAAGGCCTCTTAAAGTACTGCTAGCCCTTTAAAAAAAAAAAAGATCATTCATTACAACAGATATTGAAAACACGTGTCATTTCAAGAATATTTTATTTTGTACGAAACGTTGCACCTTGTTTGTAAGCCTCATTTTGAAAACTGTAGAACTTTTCCAACTATCCCACTCAAATGCAAACACAGGTCACCCCAAGGATGGGTAGAAAAGAGATGCAGAATCCCTCTTACCCATTACAACGTAAAAATAATGAAACAAAGACATAAGGAGATACTTAGCACAATCAAAAGATTTATTATGTAGTTTTCCATTTCAACAGGAGTAAACATTTCAACACTTCCTTCCGTCTTCCTGTGTTACTTGAAATTCTTTAGCTGAAAAAAGAGGATCTTCTTATCCTGTAGAGCGGCTACTGGCTTTTCTTTAAAATTAAAACACATTGATAATCTGATTCAAATTATCGACTTGTTTATTTTCACTGTGGAAGTCTTCAGATAGCACCACAAAAATGTAAGTGGAGTAACTGGGCTGTATGGCCATTTATGCCTTAGAGAGTGTGATTACTTGGTTGCACAAATATATTTTGAGGAAAGTGCAAGGGGAAAAAATAATATCTGTGTGAACCTGTTCGAATCTGTTAAATACTACATTTCCTTGCCAACAATTTATAGCAAAGCAGATGTGCATGCAAATCACACCTATCTTAATTCCAGAGGTCACTATATCAGTCAATTACTTTAAAATAACTTATATCTTTGAAATATAAAATCTGATAAAGAAGCTTTAATCTTGGATGAGGAAGGTGTCAGTAACTACCCAACCAAGGGCAAAACTGAAACATATGGTCACATTTTCCAGGCTTCACTGACCTCAAGGGAGCTCTCAGTAACAAATCAATGACAAGGTCTTCTAGAAAAAGAGTAAGAATTGTGTGCAGGTATGTCAGAGGTAATAAGACATGTGTCTTGTATTACAGATGATTCACTTTTTGGGCAGATACATTCTAAAGAGCATGAAAACCAGTGTTTTCTCTACCTGGAAAAAGTAGTGACATTTTAACTGAAAATGCATCAAAAGAAAAAAAAAAAAGCTCTATGCAGAAAAGCACAGAGACTGAAGCATCAAAGTCCATACTTCATACAATTGATTTTTCCCATTTCCTTTGCTCACTTATGCCAATTTTATTGCAGAGCTGTCTTTGTAGAAGCCCCTTGTATTCTTGTACTTGCACTTCTTCCTTCCTCAAAAGTTAGTACAACCTCCATTACTCTCAAGAGACAGTCTTGCCTAAAGAGACCTGTCAGAAAAGCCACTCAGCACGTCTCACAAATAACTTGACAATTATTTGATAAAGTCTTTGATTTCACAGAATGGAATAATTTGTAGTCTTAGCCTTTCATTCAGCAAGTCCTATTACTTGAGCCCTTCTGTCCATAGTTGTCAAAAATGCATATTTAACCCATTATTCCTCACATAGCAGATGGTGTGATTAATAAAATCATGCTGAGCACTAGCGACTTTCAGAGATCCCATAAATGCTTGCAGTCTTCCTGTATCTTTTTAACCTTCTTCTTGAGGGACAGAGTTCTGTAAATAGCACCATTGACTGAGAAGGGCTACTACACTATTTCCAGCAAAATGAACCTTTGCACATACTGGGCAGGAAGAAATCAGTAACAGCAGGATGATTTTGCTGTGGGAACAACTTAACAGCAAGCCTTCTTGCATCGACCTATATGTCAAGTACTTAGGCTGCTGGTGCAATGTAGATGCATCATGAGCCTAACAGGATTCCTTTTTATTTATTTATTTATTTATTTATTTTAAACACTGTTGGGTTTTTTTAAGTCCCTAGTTTCTATGTCCTTTTTTTTTTTGGTACCATCTTTTCCTTGTTCCTTCCCTTCTTTATTATTGTAATTACAGCTGATTCAACAACAACAACATTTTTAACATCTTTCCTTTCTGCTGGACATTGAAAATATTGACTTAACATGTGCCCTGTGTGTTTCTTTCTGTTTACTGAAAGGCAGATTGGTAGTGTGTCCACAATGGATCTTTCCACTGCTACATCATCAGCCACTGGTTCAACAGTGGAGAAAAAGGCTCCCAGAAAAAGGTTTTTGAATAGGAAAAATCCTGTATATGTCTAATAGAAAACATTTCTGAATAGTAAAAAGACAGTGCCTTTTGATTTATACGTGTCATATCTCCCTTGAATGGGGTATGAACAGGATTATTCATCTATAGCATTAAGCAAATAAGTAAAAAAAAAAATTGTTTGTTTGTTATGGTATATATGCATACTTCTTTTGTACCTGTAACTCCACTCTTTATCTTTGATTTTTTTTTTTCTGTTCCTCTTGTTCCCAGTGAATTTATGCATGTACTCATGCACTATCATAGTGGCTTTGTCTTGCCCACTCTGTTTTGTTCTCACATCTTGTATGTTTTAAATGAGTTAAATATAAAAGGAGAGAGAAAACCTCTGTGGTAGATTTTTCTTCACGTTATTTCAGAAGAGAGTGGTTCATTGCTATGCTAATGGGCAACACGTGGCACAGGGTAGTTGTTACAAAATATTCCTTGCAGACATCGATCATCTTTCATTGTTGAACATTAAATATTCTGCTCACAGTAAGGATGTAATTCACTCTGGACAATAAGACACCCAGCTGCATGCTACTTTAACTGCAACAAACCTCTGCAGTGTTTATCCACGGTGGTGTGTGAATAGAGTCCACTCCCAAAAAGCCACCGTGCTGCAGTGTGGGCACTGGCAATAACATGTACTCAGCTGAGCAAGGTCAGCTGTGAAATTAATTTATAAGAGAAACTGACTGGTAACAAAACCTCTGGTTTGACTCTAACAGGACTGATTTACTTAGACTGTGTATATGGCATATGTTTATATAGTATATAACATGGTGTTTAGTAAGGGTAGAGTTATAACACTAATCTATAGAACTGGAAACTTTCCATATTCCAGGCAGAAAGAACAGTCTTGTACTATCCATGAGCTCAGACTAGATGATCATAGTCATTCCTTGTGGATTTAAAATTTATGAGTAAAAGCAGAGTGGTCCAGAAATCCTGCTAAACAGCTAGGCAAACTTGGCTTTCCTTGCAAACATTTAGATTAAGCAGTAATGGTTGTTACTGAAAAAAAAAAAAAAAAACAACAAAAAAACCATAAAAGGACCTCTTGGACCCCCTTTGTAAACTGGAGGAATAATAATCATTCTGAACTACCCAAGTGTGTTTTGTGGCTTATTTAACGCTTTCACTGCACATTCAAGATTCTCCTATAAAAGGCAGTGCTATACAAGTGCTGAGTATTTCTATTATTAATAAGGCACCATAATGGTTCTAAATTTATAGTTCAATATAGAGTTTAAGCTCTTTGCCTGGGTTACAGCCATGAGGGTCTGCAAGTAAGCAGTCCCTGTCAATTACCAACAATGACATATGTAAGAGTACCTGCTTGTGTCTCATTATTTTGATTTGAAGACACTGTAGCAGGAACATTCAGAATTCTAAAACCCTGAGAGACGATGAACATTCTGATAACATAAGCATAAAGCTGTCAAAGGCAGAAAACCTAGAGTATATCTCCAAGCAAGGCTTTGCCAAACCATAAGCTGAACTTGCCCTTTGAACACTATAACATATATTGTACTTCACATCTTAAATATACATGTATGTGCTAGCAAAAAGCCCACCACCTTATAAAAATGCTAAAAATAATGTTTTCTGATCTGTTTTTTTATCCCGTATGTTTCGAATAGCCATCATTTGAAAAATGTAAAGATTACTTGCTTGTGTCAGCATTTAAGGCTGTCTAGAAAAGTAGGGGGAGCATTAGGATTTTTCACTAGTTTGTAATGGGTTATTAAGAATTTATTAGGCCATATGCGATCATTGCTTGTTTGGTCCAGCCACTGACTGGTTTGAAGCATGAAATTCCCTTAGGGTGCGGAGAGGTGAGAAGGCCCTTGAGAAACATGGGTGGCAGGCAGGGAGTGGTGGCACAGTGATCAGGATGCAACTATAGTCACAGGAAAGGGACACAGGTCCCATGACTGCCACCTGTGTGTCCAGTGTGGTAGCCCCACTGCTCTCCTTGGTGAGAAGGTGGCTGTAGTTAGGGAAAGTCTGTCTGGTGGGTGCAATTCCTTATAGCAATACCTACCCTGCAGCGCCAAGAGTTAGAGGACTTCCCATTTATCACAAACTGAGGGACATCTCAGGATCTCTTCCAGTTGTATTTTATGCAGATTCACTATAAAGTAGCTCATGGATTTTGAAGGCTAATCAAAGAAATCTTCAAAATGTGGTTAGTGAGGATGAATTATCACCAGCATTCCTCAGCCGAGTCTTTCAAGTCAATATACTTAAGGGGGAATTAAAATGACCCTTCCTTGTGTTTATGAGGTACGAGGTATGTTTTGTACACCAGATGTAAAACGTACTGCAAAGTACAGCTTCTCCTGGGAAAACAGTCAATGAGTCCATGTTTAGTAGTTAAATTTCTTTTGTGTTGTATCAGTCTCTTGCATAAAAAGAGATATTTGCCCTTGCATCATCTAATTTATTAGAGGAGAAGAAGAAAAGTCTTTGAATAATACAGATACCCTTCCTTAGTAAAGGTTAGATATGCTGTTAACTCACTCATGTCTTCAAAAAGATCTACTATTTTTCCTCAAAAAAAAGAAACATTTGTGCTTTTATTTTTGGATTTCACACTTTGAGTTATTCAAGAAAATATGAATAGGCAGTAGTGTAGCACACACAGCAAGAACAAAACACTGTCACAAACATGATCTACCACACAGGACCCTGCTGTTATGATTTCTTTACTCTGCAGGCTCATGCTGCTGAAAAAAAAAAAAAAGTGAGTCAAGCCTAATTATCTGCAATCAGAAAATAAGATGGTTGAATTATTTAACATCTGAGAGACTGAAGTGATATAAATGCAAACGGCAAGCAAGTAAGATCAATTACAATGTTGAGGTTTGTCAAAAATTTCTAGTCTCCAGAGACATTTGTAACTCCTGCATCCACAAAAGTGATATACTGTTTATGTAGGTCAGGCTGACAATTTAAATATATATTTATATATCTTCCATTACAGCCTAACCTTCATGTCAAAAATGTCATTGGGAAATATGAACAAACACTTGATGACAGCACCCATTAGCTTTGTGGTTACATTAAGTTTTCCTCTTGAGGCAGCTCTTTTTCAATATCTAGGCATGCCTACTTGTGTACCTCATTTTCAGGCACATGTATTCGGCTCTGCTGAGGTGTGTGGCTGAATCATCTTCAGTCTGAAGAGACTGGAATTTTTACAAAAGGCTTTTTCAAACCAGGCAACTCATTTTCTGGATGCTTCCTACAGTTCATGATTTCTTCACACTCAGACATCATAAACACCAATGTTGGCAAGGGCTTCTGCCTGCAGGTTGGCAGAGGGCAGGGTGTTTCAAGAGGGAATGTCAGGGTATTGTTAATGGATTGAAATATATATATTTCTTTGGGTTTGTGTGGCCAGGTTTTGGTAATGAGGGGCCTAAGGCCTGGCTTCTGTGAGAAGCTGCTAGAAGCTTCCTCTGTGTCTGATAGAGCCAATGCCAGCTGGCTACAATATGGACCCACCACTGGCCAAGGCCGAGCCCATCAGTGATAGTGGTAGCGCCTCTGTGATAACAGGTTTAAGAAGGGGAAGTACTGCTGTGCAACAGCAGCCAGAAGGGAGGAGTGAGAATCTGTGAGACAACAACTCTGCAGACACCAAGGTCAGTGAAGGAGGGGGAGGAGGTGGTCCAGGCACTGAAGCAGAGATTTCCCTGCAGCCCATGGTGAAGACTATGGTGAGGCAGGTTTTCCCCCTGCCTCCCATGGAGATTAACAGTGAAGCAGAAATCCACCCACAGCCTATGGAGGATCCTATGCTGGAGTAGGTGGGTGTCTGAAGGAGATTGTGATACCATTGGAAGCCTGTACTGGAGCAGGCTCCTGGCAGGACCTGGGGAGACAGGAGCTGTCCTGGTTTGAGTTATAACTGAACTAATTCTATTCAGTGATTTTACTTTTCAGCTCAGTCTCTTCTAACTAACTGCACTTTCTGATGTTAATGGCAGATTTTTGCAGACATATCTGCTTCTAGCAGTGATAGCACTCAATGTTTGGAGTTACTACCAAGGACTGGTGTGCAAACCACAGTCACAGCTGAACTTTGTGTACCATATTGTGGGTGCAGATAGTAAATGGCTGCACGTGCAGGGAGAAGCAGCCAGGACAGGTGACCCTACACTGACCAACAAGGTGTGTCATCACATATTTGTCATATTAAGTATAAAGCTGAGGGATCATGAGGATCAAGCTCTCTTCTTCAATGGCCAACATCTGAGGAGGACTCTGTCCATTCTGCCTTCAATCCCAATCCGTGTGTGCTTGAATCCAGTTCTAGAAGGTAAACATCTTTGAAATTGCTCAACACTCTGGAGGTGAGATGCAGCAGTCCTAAAGCAATCAGGAGTGCCTTTGCATGTAGCAACAGTGAAGTAGCCTTCATCTTCCAATCTCATACCTTTGTTATGCATACCCACAGCCTACATCCTAAGGGTCATTGAGTTGCAAAATCACCTAAAAATAGGAAAGGCTAAAAAGAAAGTTGAGAAGTATAAATTGGGGAAAAGATAAATTCTTAGGTGAGGGAATACTGCTTCCCTGGAGGAGAGAGTCTTTTCTTTCTTCTGCCACAAAACTCCTGGCCATTGCTTGTCCATTGACTTTTCTCAAATGGTCATTGTCTGGAAAGGTCTCCTTTTAGTACCTGAATAGATACAGCTAAGTCCAATGCTTAAAATTGCTAAGCACCTTAACAACTGCCACTGAAAGGATTAAGAGCTGTGCTTAAGATATGCATATGGACTCTGGAATATATATAAAGCTTAAATATAGAATTTAGCCAACTAAGTGTTGATATTTGCACCTTGACTTCTTTACAAGGTGAGAAGCAGGCACTTATAGGACATGATTTATCTTTTCGTAAAGCAGATGTTTCAACTGGGTCTCAATATTTACTTCTTAAAGCCACCTACACCCTCTTCATTGCTTTATAGAGAAGGTAGATGGTCAGCTGGGAAATGGATGTCTACAATGAGGGCATTGAAGTCTAGGTAAGTCCCATCCCCTTGATGTTGTTCGCAATCAATATTGCAACATTTAAGGCCTGGGACATCACACCGAACAATGAAACCAAAATGTGTTAATTTAGTTGAGTAGTGTTTATTTTAGTCGTTAAATGATGTAGGAGAGCCTATAAAGAACATGATGTCATATGACATTGGAGTTATTAACTGTTTCATAGTAAATTTTCACAAAGTGATGCTGTCTGTAAAACCTTAATTCTACCATTTGTTAACTTTTAAATCTTTGACTTTGCAACCTTACTGATTGTTCAGAAGAAATGCCTATGTATTCTTGGGTTTTTAGAAGTCAGGATGAAAAAACAGAAATATTTTTGTGAGGAGCTGGCTATTGACAGAATTGGAGCCTTCTATCACACCAGTCTTTGTAACTTCAGCAGCAGAATAACTGAGAGCAGTATCAGATTGTCATTGCCTGTGTTTACCAGCAGTAAAGGAGAATGAAGAGTGTCCTTTCCAAGGTCCTTTATAGCCCATGGCTGATATCAGGGGACTGGTGAGGTTTAGGAAGTTGGAGTTATGCTCTGCATGTTGAAGAGAAAGTTCCTTTGGTGGCTAGAGATCATGGTCTCTTCTTCAGACCTCTGAAGTCAGTCATATTTCTCAGTTAATCTTATCAGCTTCTCCTGGATCTTTAGCCCTTACTTGTCCTAACCTAGTCCTCCTGTTACTTCCTTCTCGTCTTTTGTTTTTGCATCAAGTGTCAATCTTCTCCTTGCTCCCTGGGTGCCAGAGCTGGGAGTGTTTGAGACTGATGAAGGTCATGTCCTGAGTTTTTGTTCTTGTAGAAAAAAAATCAGCAAGGTTTTATAAGAAAAGCAAGATGTGCTAACTTTGCACATGCCTTGTACCTCACAGTGCTACCATGGAAGCAGTGTTTGCCCATTTCCATCTGTGTGGTCTCTATAATGATGGGGCATCTGGCATCATAGCCAAAACCTGTGAGAAAACATAATATGTTTGGGGGGGGGTCATGCCTTAAATTTATTTGTCAAGCTGTTCAAATCAGCTAAGAAATAAGAGTCAATGCGCCCTGCTGCTGGCTTTCCTAAGCATCCTAATCTGCTGCAGCACTGTGGGAGGAAGGCTGGTGCAGCTAAGGAAAGTGCTCACAGTCCTCTTTCAAAATAAGGCACAGGAATCCTCAGCATGTGCTAGACCACCTCAAAGGAATAATTCCTGAAAGCTTTGGTTTAAATGTTTCTTGTGCTGTGCTGCAAAAAGCAGCTGCTAAGCTGTTGGCAAGCTTTATGTTGAACAGTGAATTAAAACTGGAAAGGGGCAGATCATTTAATAGTGACACCACATAATTTGTTGTTACTGAAGTCCATATTTATCCTATTAATAAAGAGTTTGGCATTAACATTTTTTGTAAATGAGGATAATTTATTAAGTGAAAAAAAGAAAAGAAACCAAAGAAAACAGATTGCTCCAGAAAGCAAAGAAATATATCACTGCAAACATATATAATGAATGCAATTTATAAAGCACTTTTAATTAAAAGTTTCTAACTTGAATTATTTAATTTTGTTGTGAAATGTGAACAGGTTTTAATAAGCCAAACTTCTCAGTTGATCTTTAGGCCCTTTTTAAGAGAAAGTAGCTATTATGTTTATATTTGTCTGCTTGTCATTAAGAAATTGTTTATTTATAGTTTACCAAAGTGGAGTTAGCATAGCATTTGAAGGCTGTGCTTTTCTTAATCAGTGTTTCCTCTGAATTAATTTCCAGCTACCTAGGCCTTTTAACAGTGATAATTATTCTTTTTTATAGGACTGATGAATAATACCAATACTTGCATCCTGATTTTTATAACAGACTTGAATAACCATCCCCTAGCTTGGGAACATGAATGCTTACTGTCCCACTCTTCAAACATATGCTATATATTATCATACGTTTAAATACAAACAGAACAGATGAATCAGCTACAATGAGGTGTCTACTGTCTTCAGATGGTTGTTTGCTTTGAGCATATTAGTGAAGAAGTTTGTCCACTTCTGCCCCACAAACCCTCTGGTTTTGCATGGGAGCTTGTTGCACAGACTGAAGCAAAACCACATTCCCAGCTTTTGAAAGCATTGTGCATTTGGAGAGGAAGTTTGGTACAACTGTAAAAACAAGTGTTTTGTACCTTATGGTCTTCACTGCTACAAACAACGTCTATCCACCTGAGATGCATAAAGGTGGTATACCTTGTATTTTCTATGCTTGGGAAATGGTAGGTGAGACAGAACTTGCAACACATCTCACTAATATTCCCTCCTCTTGATTCCAAGGAGATGTGGAGATGGATTTATTCCCTGATTAACTTAACTTCAGCTTAACTTTTGGTGTAGGATCTGTGAGATTTAGCTTTGAACCAGGGAAAAATGTTTCTCTCCCCAGGTTTAATGGAACATAATGTGTTTGCCTGTCACAGCAGTACAGTGAGATTTGCCCAAGGGACTCTTCTTCAAAGGCTGAAGAGCAGAGGGACGGAGTCTGTCCTTGGAGTGTCATTCTGTACTCCCATAGAAGCCAAGTTCACTCATGACACTTTTTTTTAGCAAATAAGCAGAAGTTATCATTAAATAAACTTTAAAAATCCTAATAAATTAAGATATTATAAAAATTAAAGCCTTGCATATGTGTCAGAAAAAAGAGTGCTGGCCCTCGTTAATGCCTGCAAACATATTGCTGTATATTAGAAGCTGTATTTGGCCCCAAGAAAGTGAAGGGATCTATATAAACCAGAAAAAGAAGAGGACTCTTGAGCACATTTTACTGAAGTTTAGGAATGAGAAAAGTAATTTTCTAACCTTCAAATCAGAAGCCCTATGTGCAGATCTGGAGAGTTCTCTGTTCAGCTTTCATGAAATGCTGAAGTTTGCAGCTTTTTTTCTGATTGTGGTTGGATTTTTTTTGGGTGGGTTTTTGTTTGTTTGGTTTTTTTGGTGTTTTGATTTGGTTTGGGTTTTGTGTTGGTGTTTTGGGTTTGTTTTTTTGTTTTATTTTAGTGTTTTGGTTTTTTTGTTTGTTTTGTTTGTATTTGGTGGTTTTGTGTTTTGGTTTTTTTTTGTTTGTTTGTTTCCTTTTGGTTTGGTTTGTTTTTTGTTTGTCTGGTTGGTTTTGGTTTTTTTTTAGTTTTAAATTATAACGTTTATTCTCCCTCTGTTTTAGGACCTTAATCTTTCCCACAGACATAAACAGGTTTCAGTTTGCCAGCTGGCCCTCCTCCTGGTTACCAGCAGTTCTGCCTGAGTAATCTCACAGCTTGAAAAGCTAGCATAGGTATAATATAGTTTCATTTGATATTGCAAGACTTTCTTTCCTTTTTTCTCCATGTAAGTTTTGAGAGTCAGGCAGCATTTTATGCTCAGTGATTTCCCTCCTACATCGTCATTTTGCACTATCAAGTGTGCAAAGAAAGAGCTAGGAAGCTGTTTTGGTCCTTTTTGTCATGCTGATAATCAACATGCTGCCCTTTCCAAGGCCATCATGTTCAAGTACTGGGTCCAACACTTTTTGAAGGAAACTGCCAGCACTTGTCTTTGAATTGCTTTTTCTCTCCTCCAAACAAACGTTAACATTGCTTCTCTGGCTTTTGTAAGGAGACGACAGTCTTGGCTAAACTGAAGAGCAAGCAAGGCATGCATGTACTCAAGAGTTTCTTACCGCAAAGACTGCTCTTACACATTTCAAAACTGATCTCAGGCCATCACGATAAAGTTTCAGAGTACTTTGATTTTCAGATGACAACATGTGATGTAAGGAGCACTTTTGGGCTTTCTTCATCCTAGTCCTTATGTGTCAAGGAGGTTTTTCTTGGTGTCTTTATGTCTCACTCTGCTTCCTACTGTGGTGCCCTGCATTCATTCAAGGCATTGACTACTATTTAGACCATCACTCCCAAATAGCAGGGGCATATCCTAGCACCGAGAGACTAGTATAGGAACTTGAAATACTATCATTAGTGCATGGACAGCATGATTTTGATATTTTTTCCCACGTAGAGATGTTTTTTTCTCTCCCGTTGTTCTTTAGTTCACTAATCTCTGGAGTTAGGCAGTTGCCAGGAGGTGGTGCTGAAGTACTCCTCTTGCTCAGGAGCTGTGTGACGCTTCTGAGCACACTAGAGTGAGAGACAATTTGATTTTAGCAGGCATACACAAGCTAACAGTATTTGGTTACATTTTTACATACTAATTTTCGTATCGCTGAAGCTACCTGCAAATATTGTGCTGCTGTGTTGACTCTGCTGTGAGGGAGAGTTGGACTTTGTCTTCTGCTTCTAAAACACATTGCACAGCTTTTCAGGTACCAAGATCCTCATCTGCAGGATGGCAGTCGTGATATCTTGAAAATCCCTGAGAAAAGCATTAGAGATTAAGCAACCAATGTTCAGACCAGGCAGAAAAAGATACAAATTACAAGTGCCAGCTGCTCATTTTGCAATTGCAAATGATTTAGGAGAGGGGTCCAGAGTGAAGCACATCAGTTTGAATTGCATTGCATGGGAAAAGTTGATATTTCCTTTGTACCTCCCTGTGTTGGCCGTGTTCCCATAGGACCTGGAAGCTCTGTGGAGCCCATTTCACCTGGTGAATCAGACAATGTTTCAAGTCAATGTAATCAGGATCAGCATGATCTTTTACTCACCTTCAATAGTCCAAAAACATTCCTGTTACAGACTTGCCCTGGAAGAGTTAAAGACAGTTTTCTCCGTGACCATCTCACAGTTCTCTGGCCTTCTCCAGGCTGTTGCTCCAGGCTCAGATAGTCTGTTGCAGTCCCTTAAGTTGCTACTGTGGCTTCAGAAAATAATATGCCTCACCTTGGACTTCTGGGTGATGATCAGACTTTTGAAGCTCTTCCCATTTGTGTTCTGCACTCTCATCATGGCTCAGAGCACCAGGCTTCCACAAGCTCCTGCCTGGTCTACTACCATGAATATCTTTACTGCTGCTTGGCTGCTGCTCTCCTCTTTTCTGCCCTTTTCTTTCTTTGATAACTAATATACATGTATTAAAAAACACCAACTACTTGTAGAGCTTACTCTACAGAAATCAGGCCAACAACCTACAGTCATGCTGGCAGGTACAAGATGAGGATAACTAATATTGAAGAGCTAGTGATTGCCTGCTGTGTCAGCTCTTTGGGTTCTCTTTAGGTGATCTTTGAGTAAACCCATCTTGTATTTCTTGGTGTGCAGTTAAATCCTTGTTTTTCTTCCTGTGGATTTCCTTCTGTCTGTTGTTTCAGGTCTGACATACAACAACTCTTCATCTAAGTATGTTTTCTTGTGCCTCTTTTCCTATAGGCAGAACTCATCTTCTGGCTGAAGGTCTGCTTCACAGTCATTCTTGGAGGCTTAGTGTCTGTCTTCAAAATGGCATAATCTGTAACAAATGTACCATGTAAGTAAGTTAAAAATACGGTGATCTTTATTCCTATTTTTTTCTGTGAATGCTTGATAGGCAAAGAAATATTCAGGAAGCCAGTATCATAAAACTATTCTGAGCATGAAAACTAAAAACCTACTCTTAAGCCACTAGTATAAAAAACTTGACCCCATAAGGACAGATAAATCTGCATATCACATAAATTCCCTCTCTGGACACTTATGCTCAGATTCACTGCTTCCAAACACTTCAGAATTTCACATATGTATGTTTTTTTCTTTCACATAAAGTTATGTCTCAGCATGACATCATGACATTAATTCTTTCCCTCTGTTGCAACTAGATAGTAAAGTTAACTGTAAATTCAGTCTTGTAACTAAGTTTAACTTGCAGAAGAACACATATTCTTCAAGGAATTTTATGGCATTTTCTCAGGTTTAGTTGTCTTTCAAATGGCCTCATTTGAAATACTAGACTATAAGGCAGTCCTGAGCAGTGAAACTCATAACCTTTCATGTTTCTGCATGGATGGAAAGAAGATGATGCTTTGATTGGTTTCCTACACAAGTCTCTGGAGTGATAAATACAGCAAGGGAAATAGCAAAGACCTTGCTGTACAATAATCTGTTTCAGTAAAGTCTGCTCTATAAGGAGGATTAAAGAACTGTGACCAGGATCAAGTAAAACGTGAGCATATGATTGCTAGATAGGAGGGGGGCAAACTTGCTATGACTGGTATTCTTCTGAAGTCTATAAGAATTCACAATATTCACTTCTGTTGCAATGACCAAACAAATGCCTTTGTTGTTTTTTTGGTTTTTTTAAACCCTTATTAATTAACTTAACACGGTGGTTACATTCTGCCCCTCCTCCAGCTCTCTTTCTCCAGTAGAATTAAAGCTTTTTTCATAAAGGTAGTTTTGATCAGATTTGATAGACTAAGTGCAAATAGATTCATTTATTTTGTGCATGACTCACTGGTGAATTCAAATATCTCCAAATATTTATGTCAGGATATATTTCCATTAAAACAGACTTACTTTCTCTTGTCACAGATAGTCACCAGACCAAGTTTTCAAAGTCATCTTCTCAAGTTGTCTCTGACAATACCATGCAAGATTGCTACAAATTACTCACTTGTATCTCAGCATCACCCTAAAAAGAGGTGTTTCCAAGCAGCTTTCTCATTAAGAAATGTCAAAGCTTTCTTTCCTTCTTGCTGGATTATGTTTGTGACAGTCTTATTTGAAAAGTGTAAGTCTCAAATTGCTTAGGGTCAGGCTTTATCTTGGAGTATGACAGCAGTAAGAAACAGGATCTCCCGGGAACTAGTAATTTATGCTGTGGTTTACTTTCTGCTGAGAGGCCAGAATAAATTAGTTTAATTTACATCACGAGAATATTTAGTTTAGATATCAGGAAAAACTTTCTCTCTGGGGTAAATGCAGCATGCACAGTTCTAGAGCATCTTGGGTTAAGTTCATGCTGCGTAGGTGCAGTTCATCCCTGCACCCTGATAAGCTGGGCTTTCTACACCTGCAGCCTGAGTCCCTCAATTCCAGGGGAGGTGCATTGGGATGCCAGACTCCCCCGTCCTTGGAGGAGGAAGCTAAATATCTCACTGAGAGCTGTCTTACATGGCCTCTCGAGCACCTTCTGGCTCTGCATTTCAATGATTCCATTACACAATAAGCCAGGAAAAAATAAAGCTCCGTAAATACATCACCTATGACCTATGAAATGGTAGTTTTGCAGAACTGCTTTCCTGTGTTTTTCATTCAAGGCGTATTGTGCTGTTCATTACAGTATGTCAGTGTGACAGTAACATTATTCTCTTATTTACAGCTCTTCCTTTCTCTTCAGCAGTGAAAATGAAAAGGAAATCAATGCCATTAAAGAGAATAATGACAAATTCACCTCCTGCAATGTCTGTGCTCATATATTTAATTTTTTTTCTGAATTTTAATCTCTGAATGTACTTGTACAGTTATGGTGGAAGAGTGGAGGAAAACTCACAGAAAACACCATTGCAAAAGCGAGAAATACTGTGGCAGACCACTGCATTTGCAAAAAGGTTGAGAACAATCTGGTGTCCTGCAACCCTCTCCACCCTCTTCATCCCCCCCACCCCCCCACCCCGGTCTTTACAAAAATCTGCTCTATGATTAGAAAGGTCAGGGTAGGTGCTCAAGAGAGATCAAATTAAATGACACAGGAGACAAGGGAAGCTAGCACAATTCTGTACCCATCAAACAACACTCAAACTTCAGTAGCACCATTGTGTCTTTCAGTCAATCTGTGTATCACACTGTGAAGCCTCAGATCAAAGAGCTGTTAAAAATCCACCAAGGAAGTTCTCCATCAGGCAAGAGCCTGTGGTCTCACAACATATTAAGTCAGAGCAGCATCTAACACTGAACTTTACCAGCAGGGCAGTATTTCATTGCCTTTTCTGTACATTTCTGAACTAAAACCCTTTTATGAATTTCCAGATTGTGAGCAGAGTATATGAGGAATGGCACAATGTTTGGAAACCACTTGGGCTTTCAGAAGTGAGAAGGCTGCAGCATGACTCTATATTCTCTGCAAGAGCTTCATCTCTCTGTACTGCATCACTTAGTGAACTATATTGACTGCTCAGTTCTTCCCAAGTGTGAATTTTACTGAGGAGCAAAGCAATAGGGATAGAGGGCAGCATGTGTATCCAGCACGATACCATTGCTCTAATGAGTGGGGCATCCCTACATCATTTAGAGGTGCTGACTATAAAGGATGAAACAAATTCCATTTGCATACTACTCTTAGGGAGGGTTTTTCATTACTGAGGTTCACCCTCTTTGTGCTGTACCAGTCACTGCCTCTGAAAGAACCCTGCTGGGCAGATGAGAAGTAGTTTAGATGGACTCAAAAATCATTCAGTGAGATGAAAACTTTCAGTGGATAATTACTGGGCCAATATTTCATAGGTCTGACTGCTTGCTAATTAACATACCTTGACTAGATCTGCCTGAAGCCAGAGCCCATTAAAGAGTGAACTACCAAATTATGTGGTAAATACTCTGAGGTAACTTCATCCAAAGACAGACTGCCTGTGTTATATGGCTTGGAGGTACTCTATTTTGGCTGGATGAAAGGAAAGCTAAGATAAGATGAAATGAAGAAAGGTGCAGCAAGTGGCTATGAGTATGATTTGGTTGCTGAATGCCTATCATGGAGGAGAAGAACATCAGGGCAGACAGTGATGGGTGTGGGCTGTAATATGAGGTTAAACATGGAGAAGGGCACCCAGGGTAAATGACAGTATTGGTGAAGGAGCAGAAAGCAATAGATTTTGGAACAGTTCATAATCATTACAGTTATGAACTGCACAAAGAAGCTGCACATCAGGGTCTTGTCCAGATGCATGTGCTTGTGGAGTCAGGACATCCATGGTCCCCAAAGGAAAGAAGAAGCATATAAAGAGCTGTTGTATGCAAAGTATGCGTGTTTGTGTGAGACAGAGACAGGGCTTAGTTAGCTTCTCTTGCTAAGAAGGAAAATTGCTGTTGACCTCTCCATTGAAAGCATGGAGTCTGCTGTTGTTGGTGCAATAATTTCATTACTCTATGTTCATATAGCTGGTGATGATGCTCCCAATGTACAGAGGTTGCACACTTTGCAGGGAAATTTGTTGAGACTTTCCTAGTAAGCACTGCATCCTGTATCCTCAGCACATTTTCATACACCATGGCTGGTCTCCCCTGGGACAAAATATTTCTGTTTCAGCTGCATTACCCAAGAAATACACCTGCTCCTTTATGTAATCAGCACCATCTCTACAGAAGAGTAAATAGCTACACATTTACCTGACACTGCAGATGTTAAACACATTTCTAAAATGGCAAATAACAACTGACAATTAGCTTTGCAAAATCCTCCATAAATGTTATAAAGAAAGAAAATAGGTAAAAGACACAACTTTGTATAGTTTTCTTCATTTATTTGCATTTGTTCTGCTGCGCACGTGTACAGGTGACTATGTTTTTACATGCCTTTTAACCATTTGTCCTAAACTCCTGTAGAAACACTCTATGTTTGGCATGTATGTACACATGCATTAGAGAAATACATTCATAAATATAGGGGTAGATAATTTGCAGTGTGTATGAATGTGTACATGTAAGATTGTCAAAGGAGGAGGAGGAAAAGTGGATTCACTGCCACTTTACTGCTGCTATTGAAATATTTTCATTGCTAACTTCAAAATGCTGCCAGTTCTTCAATTTGATGGAAGACTTTGTTGAGGAGCAAGATGAGAGTCACCAGCAGCTTGGTGATGTCTCTATTGGAGGCAGCATCTCCTTGCTTGTAGTATCTGAGCTTAAAAGTCACTGGCAGCTGGAAGAAAAAGTATATCCTTGCCTTCTTTATAGCCTTGCAAACTTCTGTCTTGCAACATGCAAGTGTGAGATCATACCATTATCTTGTTTTCCCCCACCCCTCCACCTCAAACGTTCTTCATGTGGGCAGAGGAGAGATGTGCTTAAGGACCTTAGCTGACATTTTCATGGGAAAAAAGCTGCTAAATTCTCTTCTCACATATTAATATATTCATATTACAGAAAAGATATACACTGCGTGTGATTTTACGTGTGTAGTTGTGGCAGGTGCAGCCGCCCCCAGGACACAAAACACAAAGCAAACAGGGTGTGCTGGAGAAGTTTGATGCCTCGGCCATTAAGCTGCACTTCCCAGTGCTTAACTGGTGCCTTGGGGTCTGCTCTTGTCTGTGTTTTGTGGGGGCTTGTCCCCTCAACCAATCAGAATGACCACAGTGCATCCTCGACTAGGGTATAAATGGGGTCCTGCCTAAGAGCCAGATGAGGTGGTTCTTTGCAGAGCAGCAGGTCTGTCAGTCGGACCCTCCCCTTGGATTTACCATCCAAGGATACTTCCATGGATTGAGTGAGTCTCCATGGATTGAGTGAGCCTTGCCCCCAGTTTTGGGTGAGTGGTATCTTGAGCACTTTGGTGTGGGAGGTTTTCCCTTGATGAGTGAGTGTGTGCTCATTTTGTTTTGACTTTCCTTAAGGTTTAGGAATTAGTTATGTATTGGTTAATTTCCAGCAGACATCTGAACTTGTATTTGGTCAGAAGGAGTGCTGGACAACTTTGGTTGCAATAAGCCCCATTTTGGATAGCAGCTGCTGTTTGCTTTGTGGGTGCCTCTGTGACAATAGTATATATACACATATGATCTTTTAGGTATATACACATGGACTCACATTTCTGTGCCTACCTGCATCATTTTCTAAAGATTGAACACATACAAAATAGCCAACTATAAACATTTTATATATAGATAACACAAAAACGATTTCTGTTCTTTTATATATCATGTTGATATGGATGATTCCATAGGACTTTAGAGGTATGTGTGTTGGGATACCTTATGTAAACATGCTTACCTTATATAAGGCATGATTGCATTATTGTATCTATATATATCATAATTCTGTAGTGCAGGTGTATATATACTTTTAGACTAACCCCCCAAGACATCAGGCTAAGCTATTCTCAGGGGCTGCATGCTAGTTTGAAAGCTAAAGCACCACATGTATTGTTTATGCAGTACAGCTACTACAGGAGAGCGAGCTGATGTTTAAAATCTGTAAAAAGATGCTTCAGCAGCTGCACTATCAGCAGAGTGTGGCACTGCCTTGCTACTCCCTTCAGCCACAGAAGACTGTAATTCAATAGCATGAGAATCCTTCACTGCCTGAAGCAGCCAGGCAGCAGGCCCAGAGGTCTTTTCAAATCAGGGCTTTTATAGTTCTTCCTAAGCCACAGGAGATGCTGGTGCTCTTCTGCTTTGCAAAGACAAGCAAAACTGCAGCAACACAAAACTGGGAGGAACAGCTCAGGAAGAAGCTCAGCACAGCAGAGAAACGGGGGCAAAAAACCTTCCTGTTACATTACTATATAGTAACACAAGTAACATGACAATCATGGATACTCTCACCCTTTTTTTACCATAGGGAAGTTACTAGCAAACATCACATATGGTCCAACCTCAGCCCTTCAAGGAAGAAAAAGAATTAATAACATTCTGTGCCATGTCTGCTCTCAGATGTGTGTTTACCTGCGTCTTGTCCAAGGATAGTGCTGGCTGCTCTGCTCCCCTGCAGCTGAGGAGGGATGGGATACCTCTCAGTACAAGAAGTCTCCAAAGAGAACCTTACCTTCATACAGGGGTAAGAAGGAGCAGCACCATCAAAGCAGCATCTCAGAAACCCCTTTCCACCCTGAGACTGCTTTTTGGAAAAAACCAACCTCAGTTAAGGGTTACTGTGCTGTATCTGCCCGGATTTGTGTGTTGCAGCACTTTTCCGACTGGAGAATCACAGGGGTCTGTTTCCCACTTGTGTCTCCTGTTCTTCAAGGGAAATTAATAAAACTTCTGCCATCACAGACCTCAAAGTGAGGTGCCTCTCTGAGTGTTGTGACCACGTGTTTATATAGGCATGTTTAAAATTAATTTGCTTCCCTGCTGTCTCCTACAGGTTAAATTCCTGTTACTAATGAAATGAGCTTTCCTGACAGCTAGACTGAACCTTCAGTTTACACTGTTTACTTAAAAAAGAGGTTAAAATGTTTATCTAACAGAAAATACTGTATTTTCCTTTGTCTTGTATGGCAAGTCATTATTTAGGGGCCAATTAGGCAAAGCGGGAGCTCTTGCTACCCCATTGGGAATTTAGAAGTAACATTACACTGCTTGGGTAGTGAAAGTTGCACGTGTTCCTGAGTGATCTGACTGGATAGGTACTTCACTGATGTCACGGGAAAGTGGATGAAGAACACTGTTTTTGTTTGGCTGCATTACATTTTGTACATATGTAAAAGATTGCAGGATGCAGAGCAGTGTGGAACCAGAGACATTATGCTTTGTTTTTCAGAATCTTTTCTCTCTTTGAACTGTGAGTTATAATGCTCTAGCACTTGCATAAAAGCTGAAAAAAGTATGGTCTTGTGAGTCATATTTGTGTTTCAGTGTGATTTAAAATCTCTCCTCTGCCAACTGGTGGAATAACCGGTACCATCCATTAGCTGAACTTAAGTGTGGAATGATCAATAAAACATGAAATTCTGTAAGCACCCTGTGCTCAGAGCATGTAAGGACATAACAGAGGAAGTGCCTCTGGTAAAAGACTGTGTTCTTATGATGAGAGTTTTCTAGTTCCTTCTTTTCCCAGTTCCTTCATTCTCCTCTGAAGAGCTAGTGACTGCTGGATACAGTGTTGTTAAGACTTTATGGTATTTTATTTTTTTTTGGTTTTGGTTGTAACTTCTTGGATTTGTGAATGTTGATGCTTTTCTTTGTTAGATGTTGCCTGAATATATAATGCCTGTTTCTTCTCCTCTGTGACAAGATTTTTTTTACTACTTTAGCATTTGGATTGTGTACTGATTTGAGTTTGGACTTGCAGGACTCTTCAACAGCAAAATCAAAATACCTAGTGGCTCTTCTGCCTCATTAAAGAGCCACCATAAAACTATTCACAAGTCTGTATTTTCAATAGTATGCAGGTGTATTTTATGAACTAGTCCAAAACCACTTCTGAATATCTCTGGTTGGATACTGACTCATTTGAAAATTGAAATGACTCAGTCATTTCTCAGACTGATGAAGGTGCCAGTGTATGCCAACATCTTGCTCTGACAGTTTGTGGTTTCTTTGAATAGACAACAAACAGCCTTTTGTTGTGCTGGGACAGTGATCTCCAGTGCCACCCTTTGGGATGTATCCTGATGTTCAGCTCTTTTTCCTGACCTCACCTCTGCAGCATGAGAGCTTGACAGCTGCTCTGCACAGAAGGGAAATGCCAGATCCAGAAGGGCTTCCTGTTCCTCCCTGCTCTCCATTAGCTCTGGCTACTGTCTGATGTGTTGCCACAGTGTTGAGAAGTACCTGGTGATAAAACTACTGACTACTATGGACTGTAGAGCTAAAAATATATCAAGACAAAATTTTCTTCATCTGTCATCAGAGTATGGAAGCTCTACCACCTGATGTTGAATACGTGACATTTCCAGTCTCTCTATAATGGTTTGCAAATGCTTCCTCTATTTCCAGAGGAAAGAAAGCAGATCTATCTTTTTTTTTTTTTTTCTCCATCTTAAACAAACTGACTGTGAGATGAACTGTGAGGGTGGCTTTGAAAAGTTAATTCTCCCTTCACATTTTGTGTTTGGGATATTGCACAGACCCATCAGTAAACAATTGGTCTCTGATTTCAATTTCCATTTTATTCAACTGCACATGTTTTGTGAAAGTCACACAGAGCTATGTGTACAACAAGATGCCTCCATGACAGAAAATATGAAGAATCAGAAAGAGTAATGTAATGGTAAAGAATAATACAGTGCCAAAACCAACAGTTCTTTGAATGCACGTTTAACAGATGAGTTGCTTATTGTACAGTAGTTGACTGTATAAAGCTATCTATACATAAATCACTTAGTTCAGCCTGACTTCTGCATTGATGGGACATAATTGATCTTTAAAAGTTTTATGAAAGAATCACAGACTGTGAAATTAAAGGAGGTTCTATTGTTTAACTTTGCATTTCTATCAACTGCCAGGAGTATCACAAAAGTAGAAAAATACCTGTTTTCTCATGAGAAAGAACATGTTATAGATAGTGTTAAATCTGTAATTACATTAATTTATTACTCTGAAATATTTACTACCATGGTATTTTTCAATTTGTACCCAGAATTTCTAAAATAAAAGCCAACAACGCTGTGATAAATTGATTCTCTTTCAAGAGGAATAATGGTAATATTTAATCAGCATCATACCTGAGTTGCAAAGCTCTTCTTTCAGAACAGCATTAGACAACTCAAGCATTAGAGAGGTCTGGGTCTTGTGCTTATGGGTATCTGCCATCCAGGCTTCATATAGTGTTATTTGGTAAATTATGTGTCATCAGGTTCGGAAGAAGGGGAAGGTATTGTTCTTGTTCCCATCATTTGGGAGTAAATGGACAAGGGAAGAGGAATGGGAAGAATCACACTGCTCTTCCAGTGGCCAGCATGGGTGTGTTTAGTACCAATACATACCAGCAGTGAATACCTTTCCTCTGGGAGCTCGGAATGAACAACTGTCTCCTGAACCACAGCATCTATCCCATAGTATTCATGCTGGTACAATAGCATCTCGGTATTGACCGGGTCCTTGTGGCTAAATGAAGGCATTAATTGTTGCTATACTAGAGATTGTGATTAAGATGCTGACAATAGCTTGCTACTACCTGCAGTTTTAATGAATATGCAAATCTCCTCAACCACTTTTGCATCTTAGTTTTGAAATAATTACTTAATGACTTAATCTTCTTTGTTTCCTAGGCTTTCTGTAGGAGGGACAGTCTTGAGTAGTCCCTGCACATCCACCCCTTTATTCCTCCAGCTGTTTATTTTTTGAATACATGTCAAATACTTCTGCAGGTTTTTCCAAGATGGTTAATGCTTTGAAACTGGAAAAACAGGCAGAGAGCTGTGAACCAGCCTTGTGATGGCTTTAGCCGTGTATTATGTACTTTAATGTGTATCAAGGCTGAACAGAAGTGGAGAGGAAGATGAAAATTATTCCAAGGCAGAGGTACTTTCATGGACATAAAAAATAAATTGCTTAAACTTTTTAAAAACGCCTGTTGTGCTGCAGTGGTTTGCCTCAGACCTCAGCTGCAGATGAAGGAGCCCTTCCTGCAGTTTGCACCTGCTGGGTTTGCAGTGGCTGTGCACAAAGGCCTCCGATGATTCAGTCTTATCCTCCTCTGTGCTATTCCCAGATCTCTCTGGGCTCTCCTTGTGGGTGATGTTCTGGTGACCTACCAGTTCATCCTTAGCCCTCAGTGTAGGGACAAGAAAATCAGGGTTGAGGAATCTAAGGAGGATTTGCTATGCATCTGAAAAGGAGTGATCTGGGGCCAATTGTCCTGCAAATGGATCTTAAGGGTACTGCATGCAAATACTATAAATTTTTGACAGAAACCAGAAAAACTACTCTTCATGCATCAAATAAACCAAAATGAAAATAACTGTCTCCTTTCCTCCCAGCTTCTACCTTATTCCTGTCACAATCTAGCACAGAATTCCCACCATAGACAAAATTACAGCAGAAGGGCTATTTAACCCAGACAGGGATTTGCATCCACAACTGGTGCAGTGTGAGATGCCAGGCAAACTACTGTAATTCAGATAGTTCTGTGTCTGGTTAAACCTTAATGCTGTCAGGTTGTATTTCCCTGCTTTGCATGGCAATTGTCTTTCCAGTGTTGTTAGGTGGTTGCAATGTCCTGTCTGATGGTTGTGTGTTAGGGACGCTTGCTACACTATTCTCTGCCACAAGAGAATGGTAGGATTCCTGCAGAAGCTTGTATGAGGAGTGTGCCTTCCACTTTGCTCTCCCAATGAATCAATATTGATTGAAAGAAGAATTGGAGGGTTTTCTGTTAACCTCCAGAGAAAGTCAGAACACATCTCCTCTTGAAATTCATCCCATGGGTACAAGATAGGTGTCAGTAAGAGAGTTCAAAGAAACTAGAAGTGTTACTATATTGGGACTGGTGACTCAGCTATGGGGAAAAAAAGATGATGACTCTGTAAACAGATGGGATGAATTATACTCAAGGCAGGAACATAGGCTGTAGAGGTACTGACAAATCAATAGGTGTCATTTCATAGTTCTATGGGAATCAATTGAGTAATGATAGTACCTGCCAGGTAAGTGCAGAAAATAACACCTAAGCCATTGGCAAGGGTCCAAATAGCCTGTAAAGAAGTGTCCAAAAAAGGAGGAAAATGGGTCAGATCAAAGAGAAGTTTTAGTACAATTACACTCAATTTATGTGTAAAACATTTTTCTGAAAGTGTTCCTTCCTCCTTGATTAAATCCTGTGTCTGTATAAACTGTGGACTAGCTGTTCAGAATAATTCATGACAATGATTTCCAGCATTCCCTCCAACAACTAGCAGAAAAACAAGTGGCCTGTTAGTTTTTAGTTTTGTAAGATCAGACCACTAAAGACAGGGGAATGGCCAAAATAGATGACAATGCTCAGGCTGCACACCTTGCTCTTATGTCTGTGATGCTTGCAGCTTGCTTCCTAACATGAGCAGAGTGTAACACACTGATGTTGCTCTTTCAGAATCATTTCTTAACATGAACAGTATTTAAGGAAGTTAACAAGAGGTTTCAACTGGCAGAGAATGGTAGAGTCAGAAAACATAGCACAGATGTCCTGTTGCATAGGGATGGAGCATGGGACAGACATATCCAATTCCTCCCTAATATTGGGGCTGTAGGAATAACTTCTTACCAACCACATGCTCCAAAAAATAATACTGTACACCCTTCATCTGCTACAGTGGGTGATTTAGCATGGAGAAGGTCAAGCTTTATCTTGTAAATGTATCTTCCTTCAGTTGCTGGCATTGGCACATTTTGTTGTTTGCTGTGGTTGAGATTCAGTCAAAACTTGACAGGCTTTGTTAGACTGTGTCAATCGTTTTTTTTTTCTTTTCTTGATAATGGCTATTGCATTTTACAGTACTCTGTAAAAAATGAAGGTTTCTTGCTGATAGTAAGAACAAGTCAGGAGAGAAATATGACATACATGGAAAATGGATACTGTTTATGGATTTGATAATGTTGGCTCATATGTCTGCATAAAAAGTTCCCTTTTTATTTTTGTCAAAATCACAGTCACATCAAATGGCTTTTAAGTTCCACCTCAGGTAAAATATTCACTTCATTCCCAAAATTTTAAACAGGGCTAGAAAAAGTAGAATTTATGATCCATCAAAAGAGGCTCAGTAAATCCCAAAGGATCTGGTGCCTCTTTGAATGCAATGCCTTTTCAGCCTCTTTTTTCCAAGCTCTGCTTTCTACTTTCTAATTTGGTAATTTCCACTATGCAGGTATGTTTTTTCTCCACTGAGCCTGCACCATGGGAGTAAACTGGCTTTGCTTTCTGCACAGACAGGTGAAAGTTTCCTTGGAAAGCGTGACTGGGAGGTGCTGACATCACTGCAGCCTGCAGTCACAGCATCCCTGAAAAGTCCAGATTGCTGTTCGCACTTTACAGCCGAGGATCCAAAAACAGGAGAGTGGAAGGATTTGCCTAAGGCCAGGTAATGAATCAGTTGCTTCTGTTGGATTACTTACAACTCAGGACTTCTCTGCTGCCAACCCTGCACTCACTCCAGCAGACCACACCATTTCCTATGCCAAAGGGAGACACAGGATCGTTTTTGCCCTACTAGTTTGGAGGACATGCAAGTAGTCTCACTCAGGACAAAAAATAATCCTCCTGCAGATTGTTTAAGACACTTTGCTCTCCTAAAGCAAGGTGGAAGCTCTGGAGCAGATGATTTCTGCTTGCATGGCTCTTGGCACCATAAACTTTATGTCATCGTACAGAGATTTTAATATGTTAATGACATTTTTTCTGATAATATCATATGGGTTGATGAAAAAGTGTTAGGGTAAGCCATGTAAGTCTGGATTTCTTTCCATATTGTTTATTCAGACAGAAAAAGTAGAAGTATATGTTTCTTGACACACAAACCAAAAGCTGGAGTGAAAGTAGACCTGCCCATCGTACAACATGGGATAGTTAATTACGTCATGTAACTTTAGTGAGGAGGACCGATACAGAGCAGGGCAATCCTCCTGCAAATGCTTCCTTCTGGACACATGCACTTTTCTTGGTCTTTGTCGGGCTGCCAAAGAGTAGTAAATAGTATGGCCAGCAGTGAGTGTTTAGAGAACTGTGCTCCTGAGTTCTCCTGTCATCATGAGGACAGCTGAGTGCTTGCTCTAGCAGCTGGAGAGGGTTACAGGAAAGGGTATATCTAGGCATGTGAACACAGGAGCACTGCTGTGCTTAGACAAAAAAAAAAAAAAGAAAACAAACAAACAAAAAGAAACAGAAAATGCGAGTTGTACGTGTTTTGACAAGAAAACCAATAGCTAGAGTGTGAGAGGAATTGCCTAAGATACACACTGAAACACGTATCTCAAAATAGACCAGGTTTCAGGAATAAGGGAGGAGCAGGGAGAATCCATAGAGGCAGCAGAGAATATCTGAAAGCAGAGATACGTGGCAAGCAAGAGAAAGAAAGGATGTGCTACTGCAAGATGCTGAGCACTCATAATGTCCACTATGTTCAGGGGAAGAAGGAAAAATCCTGTAGTCATGGCTATGTGCCTTAGGTCTTTGAAGTGTCTTAAGTGCTCCTGAAATTCTGTTCTTAAAGCTACTGCCATTTCACTGTAAGCAGCGTAATGTGAGCAGATCCATGGCACTTTTTTTTTGTTTTCCTCTGATCTTTGCAATGCTAAATTGTTATATCTTTCTGATCATGTGTTCAGCAAAGCTCATCCAGAAGTGTACAGCAAAAATGGTGACTTTTGCTGCTGTCACTTTTATTGCCTCAGTGAATAATAAACCAGAATTTTCTATCCCTGAAACCCTACTTCTGGCTGGCCCACAATGTAAAGTCAGCTCTATAATGTTTTGCTCCCTCAGAATGGCAGTATTAAAATATTTCTATAGCTTAATTAGGATTCTCTCTATAGTCAGAATGCTCTGATAAAACATCTTTCTTTAAAAGTGCTCATCTTCAGATCCATACAAATATTTATTATTATTTGTACACAAGAAAAATACAACTCCACAGGCTGCATGGTCATTTTATATCCAGAATATAAAAGATGAAGTGTTCACCTATGTCCATAAAGAGTGAAATTTGTTTCCCTTTAGGGTCGTCTTCATCTCTGTTTCAATCAGCGGGATATGAGCAGGGAGGGCAGAATCAAGCCCTACAATAGACATGGGAGTGGCCCTCCCACATGCAGAAATTTCATTTATGTTGTTCCCAGGTGGAATGGTGTGTGTTCCTCTCTGTCTGCTGTTGAGTGGTCACCCTGCAATTGCCTTGCTACTTGTGGCTTTTTTTCATAGCAGTGACATAAATCAGAGGTCTGCATGAGAAGCAACACTCCATCACACCTGCACAGACTTGTGACACTATCAGGACGGTTTTTGTTTGTCAAGCAAACAGTGCATTGCATGGAGGCAAAAATATGTCATTTCTGACAGATGTAATCTTGCTCTGCAGTCCTGTTTTATGCAGAAACAAAAATATCAAGATGTTTAATATAAAATATTTACTATGAAATATTTTATAAAAAATAATATTTCATATATTTAATGACAACAGATTTTCTATGTATGTCATGTCTCCAGATTACAGAGAACCTATTTCTTGAAACTGCTTGAGATTAACAATTTGCACTTATTAGAGCAGTATCAACCAACTAATACATTGCCATCCAGCTATGAAAAAACAGAGGCCTGCACACACCAAGGGAGACTAGAAGAACAGTCCTTCAATCCGTTTTTGAATACATAACTTACATTATTGTGCGGCTAATCACACACCACCCTGCAAAAGGAAGACATCTTAAATATTCACTTTTAAAACACTGTGCACAGGGAATTTTCATCTGGTTGGTTGTTTTGTGCTTTTTTTCAGATATTTCACAACAGTGCAGTAATAGAAATTAAGACCTTTTTTGTTCACTCATCTGTTCTTCTCCTATTCTTTCTTTTCTATTCTATTCTATTCTATTCTATTCTATTCTATTCTATTCTATTCTATTCTATTCTATTCCTTTCATTTTAGCTTGTCTGTGCAATTTTAAGATCTGTTCTTCCCACCTGCATGCTGGACAGATGTGAGAACTACTTGTCTGAGGGATGGTAAGAATATACCACAGTTGTAGGGGATGTACAATTTCATTATATAGAGGAGAGTCAGGAGGATATATATCAGGAATGACTGAAATGGGTCAAATGGACTGAACTGAAGAGAAACCATGGCTTGGAGAAAGGAAGACCTCAGACAGCTTTGCAGAATCTCTTTTTTTTTTTTGTGGTAATCCTCCCTTGGTTTTGGGTAGAAGCAGTTAGGACACATGTATGAACAGAAAGAGGCATAGTAAATTTTCTGGTCTTAAGAAAAACATCCAGTAGAACTAAAGACCACTGGAAGAATGAAAATTTCTTTGGAGAATAGGTGAATGGAGGGGGAAGTCACCTTTTAATACAGAACCTGGTTATAGGATTTTGTGCAATCTGAAACAATGATGTCCTACACAGATTGAATTATAGAAATATCAGCCAGTTTCTGATTCTTAAAGTTGAAACAACACAAAGCTTACGGGGAATACTAATGCTTCTTTCCCAGCTCTGCTGGGAACACGATAGCATGGTGCTACCATGCTAGGGTGGACAGAAGTGTCCTGCAGGTTTGCTTCTGCACATGGCTCCTCATTGACATAAATCTATAGTATGCTGCATGAAGTCAAGCTTTTGGTCAGTCAGAAGCATTGTGAAGCAGTGAACAGATTGGATCACACAGAGACAAAAGTCACTGCTATTTTGGCAGCTGTAATTTTCCTGAACAATTTTCTTTCATGGTAAAATGGAAAGGTGATATATTTTTGTTTCAATTTGAGCACTGATTTGCAACTTACAATTTGACGGTCAATTGCTTATGTCTGAAAGGTTCTGAAAAAGACAGTCACAAAACCTAGGCTGGAACAGGCTTAAATTTGCTCTACGAGGGTGTGCACATTTGTCTGAAAAGTTTTTAGAGCTTTACAGATTGAAAACCTCTGACTTAAAATGATGCTGAAGAAACCAGACAATGTGTCTAATTTTCCCCTGGCATTTGTAAAAGGAGTTTAAATGAGATCGGTAGATCTGCACAGTCATTTTGTGATGACAGGAGATTTTATTTTTCAGTGGTGTGCCAAGAAGGATTGAAATAGAATCAGTGTAAGAAAACCTACAAAGCTTCCTACATTCATTATTCTGGATGGTATGGACACATAGCTTAAAAAAATAATGTATCTTGAGTTTCTGTATTTTTAGTTACTGCTGGCTTATACCTAGAAGGACTTAATAAGGTAAGGACTTAATAATTAACAAAAATATAAAAATGTTGTTTTTTCAGATCTCCTGGTAGATATGAACAAGCTGGAAGGAAAGATGCAGGTCTCTTACTTTACCTAAGGAAATCTGTTAACTTCTGCTTTTGTTTCTCTTCTAATTACCTTACTACTTCTGCAGCTAGAGGACAAAAATATAGGAACATTCAGTTGTGCCACTTTCAACATTGGCTTAATTTTTGTAGTGAAGAAAAGCTTTTATTAGAACAAAGCATAAAATTGTGAACAGAGGTATCCTGCTCTGTTTTGGCCATTGGACAGATCCACGTTGAAGAAGTGCAACTAGGTGTCCTCTCACATAATTAGAAGAGTCAGAAACTTCTTTCTCTGTGCTGCACTTTAAATCTGCCCTCTGGGGTTTATTTAGTGCCTATGGTGGTTTAGTTATTCCTAACCCAGATACATTTAAATCAAGCTGGATTATTTTAACCCATGAATGAAGGTAGCTGAAATGAGTCTGGATGACTTTGTCCTAAAAAGGACTACTAACGTTGTCACAGTTTGCTTTGCACCTGTGTCTGTAGGGACAGACATGGACAATGCTGTGAACTCCTCATGCTGTAGTTGCCAGAGGCTGCTTCATTACAGACTTATTAATGACAGTGTGTTTTAAACACAGCTTACTGCAATTCCACATCAAAGCAGTTTACAGACACTTAGGCTGTGTCTATACTAGTAAATTAAGTGTATTCAAGCCTGTTGTCTGACACTGAGACCAACTGACTTGAAATAACCGCCTAATAATTCACTATTAAAATCTTTCCTTCACCACCCAGCATGGCCAGTGAGCATCATTTTTGGCCTGTACTCATTACTGACTAAACCCAGAAACTGTCTGGTAGCAGAGGGCAGATCTGTGCCAGTTTCAACAATTCCCTGCAGGGATAACTGAGTGTAGAACTCAAGTCTTGGCTATAGCACTGAGTTTAGTTTAAGTGTTTTGCTTGCTGTGGTCCTGGATTGCTTGTTTGTGCCCTGTTCATCGTTTACAGTTTGTCTGCTTTGTCTGTCATTTAGCTGGGAATATGTGTGAAATGGTCAGTGACCTGCTACTATTAGACATACACAAGTCTATGGGGTGGAATGGGTTACACCCAAGAGTACTGAAGGAGCTGGTGGATGTGTTCTTCAAGCCACTTTCCATCATTTATCATGAGTCCTGGATAACTGGGGATGTCCCAGTGGACTGAAGGTTAGCAAATGTGACATCTGTCTACAAGAAGGGCCAAAAGGAAGATCCGGGGAGCTACAGACCTGTCAGTCTGACCTCAGTGCCAGGGAAGGGTATGGAGCAGATAATCATGAGGGTCACTACGTGCCATAAACAGGACAACCAGGTGATCAGGCCCAGTCAGCATGGGTTTGTGAAAGGCAGGTCCTGCTTGATGAACCTCATCTCCCTCTATGACAAGATTACCCACTTACTGGATGAAGGAAAGACTGTGGCTGTTGTCTATCTAGACTTCAGTAAAGCCTTTGACACTGTTTCCCACAGCATCTTCATGCCACAACTGTCTGCTCGTGGCTTGGATGGGCCTACGCTCTGCTGGATCTAACACTGGATGGATGGCCGTGCCCAGAGAGTGGTAGTGAATGGAACTAAATCCAGCTGGCAGCCAGTCACAAGTGGTGTTCCCCAGGGCTCAGTACTGGGGACAATTCTGTTCATTGTCTTTATCAATGATACGGATGAGGATACCCTCAGTAAGTTTGCAGGCAACACCTAGTTGGATGGGAGTGTTGAGCTGCTTGAGGGGAGGAAGCCTCTACAGAGGCACCTGCACAGGCTGGATCAATGGGACGAGACCAATGGTATGACGTTCAACAAGACCAAGTGCTGAGTCCTGCACGTGAGTCATAACAACCCCATGCAGTGCTACAGGCCTGGGGAAGAGTGACTGGAAAGCTGCCAGCCAGAAAGGGACCTGGGGGTAGTGATGGACAATTAGCTGAATAGGAGCCAGCAGTGTGCCCAGGTGGCCAAGGCGGCCAACAGCATCCTGGCTTGTATCAGAAATGGTGTGACCAGCAGAAGTAGGGAGATGATCGTCCCCCTGTAATCAGCTCTGGTGAGGTCTCACCTTGAGTACTGTGTTCAGTTTTGGGCACCTCAGTACAAAAAAGACATTGAGGTGTTGGAGTGGGTCCAGAGAAGGACAACTAAGCTGGTGAAGGTTCTAGAGAAGTCTTATGACGAGCCGCTGAGGCAAATGGGGCTATTTAGCCTGAAGAAAAGGAGGCTAAGGGGATACCTTATCATTCTATACAAACAGCTGAAAGGAGATTGTAGAGAGGTGGGTGTCAGGCTCTTCTCCCAGGTTACAAGTGATAGGACAAGAGGAAATGGTCTCCAGTTGCACCAGGGGAGCATTAGGTTGGACATTAAGAAGAATTTTTTCACCGAAAGGGTTGTCAGGCATTGGAACAGGAGTAGGGTTATTGGTTGGACTCGATGATCTAGAAGGTATTTTCCAACTTAGATGATTTTATGATTCTGTCATCCACACATGCTTTCTTGCCATGCACAAATTATTTCCTCCTGTGTGATGTTGCAAGTTAGTAGATCTAAAAAATGTATTCTTTTCACATAAAATATCTTTCTAGCACTGTAGCTACTTTCTTGAATCTCTTGTGATGTTGGGGATCAGACACAACTACTATCAATGTTATACTCATTTTTCATTCTTTTTCTGATATTTTTGACTGGATTCAATAACACTTTCACTGTGTCAGTCAGTTTTGACATTCAAAAGGTAAAGGAACAAGGGAATTAATCCTTTTTTGAAGCCAAATAGGAATGTAAATTCTTTAACTATTGAAATGGTGATTCTTCTCATATTTATGGTGGTTTTTACTTTTCAAGTGTTTGAGGTATACATGCATCACACCGTGTCAGTGGATCATTTTTATACTTGAGCCTAAAACCTCATCAAATAGGTACTTTCCTTTCTGTGTGATGCTAGGTACTGAGATGTGATGAGATGAAAACCATCAAGTGTGGATGGTTTCAGAAGCTGCTTTCCTGCAGGTGGGACCTGCAGGGAGTCACAGCCTGCTTCAGGGAGCAATGTCTTCCAGGTGTGACTTCTGCTATTGGTTGTTGTGTGTTGCTATAGTCAACATGCAGACAGCAGGTAGGTATGTTTGTGTGAAGGATGCATGGTCAGACTGTGTGGACTGTCTCAAGTCCTGCTGTTGACATCATCTCCAGCCCAGCTCCCTAAGCCTTGTTCCTCTTCCAGCTTCAAAACTCACTTTATTTTGTCTGACTTTCCTAGAAACACTCCTGCCTGTTTGCCCTTTGCATGGTACCTTTGCTTACTGTAGATAAGCCTTGATTCCTTGAGCTTTGCCCAGGCCTTTGATGATTCCCTTGCCTTGAACTGCCATGTGTTGTGGCTCCTGAGCTGCTGATAGGGTCTGGTCTCCTGGCCACAGCACTTGCCTTCAGGTGGGGTAACCAGCTTAAAAGGGGGACTGCAGGCTGTCCCCTGTAGCATGCTGAGCTGTCCTCTAAAGGTTCCTCCTCTGTTTTGCTGCATAGGTAGGATAAGTTTGCTATATCCTTTATATTTTGACTTCAGTGTGGAAGACATAATCTCCAGATGAGTATGTTGGATGGGCTACAAACCATGTGGGATAAGCAGGTTTTGTGACTCCCTCTGGCTATGTTAAAATTTCCTAGTAGGAAGAAATGTGCCTTTCCATAGCTATGAACAAATTATTTCTCTGACTCCAGAGTCAGGAATCTGCTTTCCAGTGACACACTGTATCTATTGCTAATCTGGCTGTGCTTGGCACTGTGGTATATGAACAACATGGAAATTTTACTTCGAGAAAAATCTGACACCATGCAAACACTGAATCTTATCTGGTCTGGACACAATACAAAGACAATTATACTTGGGGACTTGAAACTTTAATCTGTTGTTGACAACAGAGAGATTTCTCAGGATGCCTTATATTTAAACCAAAATCAGAAACCTAAATTTCAGCTATAATCTTCTTATTGCTCAATTTTTAACTGTAATTTCTGTATCATGTTTGTTTTATTAATATATGTCAAAAAGACAGTGACTTCCCTGCTTTTATGGGAAGTCTTGATATTTGTGGGCAGATCCCAATGCTGGTGAAAATTTTCTGTAATGTAGGAGTCTTTTCATGTATTCCAGAGGATTTTAATATTATTTTTTTTTGTCAATTGGCAGCTTTGGACATGGTATGATCCAGTCTGAAATTACCAGGATTTTCTCTTGCAGCTCTCCTTTTTATGGGGGAAACTGTAATGTCAAATATCAGAAGTGAGCAGAGCAAGACTTCTTTCTTTGTGCTCCCTACATGTCTCCCGAGAATATCTGACTATTGTAAAAGTTCCAAAATCAGGATACAGAACACCAGGGATACAGTTACCCATACAACTTTTGGTCTTCTATACATAGAAATATGATCTCTAATTACATAACCATGGATTAATGCTTAAGGGAGTAGAGTGTTGTTTTTGAAAACTGGGTTTCATTCCTGCCTCCACCAGAGAGCTGCTGCATGGCACGGGGTAAGTCAGTGAAATCGTTAGGCTATGAATGTGTTCCCAGTGTGTTATACCGAGGGACAAATCTGCTAAAGCAGATAATGCTTAACATCTCCAGCTATGCCTGCTGGAATTGTGCTTCGAGCTTGCACAAAATACAAAGGATTACCCCCTATATGGCTGAACTTGGGTTCATAAATAAATGCTTTTAACAATTTTAACTTGAGTAGCTGTGCCTCAGGTTCTCAACTCTCCACTGAAAAAAAGAATAGCATCTATTGCACAAAAACTGTATTGCAGAAAGAAATTAATTAATGCTTCTAAAGTGCTCAAATGCAGTGCATCTCAAAGGAAAAACCCAGGAGGAAATAAATAATTTTATCATCTATGAAAAGCTTTTGTATATATGTTTAACCAAAAAAAAACCAGTATTAGTAAAGAAAAAACAATTAGAAGACAAAAGTCTTGAGAAGGCATTTTAAGGGGAGTTAAATTTCTTGGAAAAAAAAAAAAAAAAAAGCAGGATCAAGATTTAGT